>WYDI02020964.1:0-14691 GCA_009867235.2 Psittacus erithacus | reverse complement strand
AATACAATCACCACTCACCAATCGAGCAGAGAGAGCTAGCCCTTCCAGGTATCTCCCAGTTTACATCCTGGACATGATGTGTTATGGTATGGAATACCTCTTTGGCTAGTTTGGGTGAGGTGTCCTGCCTCTGCTTCCTCCTGGCTTCCCCTCCTCCCAGGGCAGATCATGAGGCTCAGAAAGTCCTTGGTCAATGTAAACATTTTAAGCAGTAGCTACAAACGTCGGTATTATCAGTACTGTTCCTAGACAGAAAGTTAGAAGCACAGCACTGCACCAGCTACTAAGGAGAAAAAATGACTGTTACTGCTGAACCCAGGACAGGTTACAAAACTGTCTCTGAAAAAAAAAACAAACCCAAAATTTAAGCAAAAGGCTTAAAAAAACCAAAACAAAAGAGTGAGAGCTGTCACTTCTTAGAGCGCAGCATATCTGCTCCTACAACATTTCTTTCCAGAGTTCAAAAGACAATCACTAATTGTCTGCCAAATGCAGTACTATTGTTTGAATTGTAAGCATTTTTATTTAGCTGAAAATCGCTTTCATTTCCTTAATGACTTCTCTAAACTTCATTATTTTGTGCCATTTTGTTATACCCTACATAAAAGGTCCTGGATATAAAATGAAAAATTAATTTTCCATTTATCTTAGGAGGCTAAGCGTTTTAAACTTTAACACAGGAATGCTCTAAGCTGATTTTGAATGGAGGGAATTTCTCTCTGAATTTTAGTAATTGGAAAAAAAATGAGAGTAAGGCTTTGGAAGCATTAATGCACATAATTTTCAAGGCAAACTGAATCTTTATCTTTGAAATATTTCCAAAATCTCTTCAGTGGGACACAGAGATACCTCGTCACCTGGCAAGAAGTATCAGGTATGATTTCACTTTATGAATGCTATGGTTATTTTCAAAACCTTCATGAAAATAAAGTTTTGTTTTGTACACTCAGAAGTTTAGGAAGTTACAAGCATTCATCAATTCCCCTGTGTCTCCTCCTGTCATATTGCTCACATATATAGCTATGCCTAGGGAACTTCTAGATCTTTTCTGAAATAGTAGCTATTTTAACCAACAAGTCACCTTTTGCCCATGCTAACATCATGTTTATTAGACAAATATGAAGCTACTGAACAACTGATGTTTATTTTGATACCTAGTTCTTGTAAACTGAAAATAATGTCTGTGTTTGTGAGACTCAGAAGACTTGTTTGGAATACCACAGATAATCTGCCAATTTGTGATATACAGCTCAGTAGCAGAAGCTGATTAATTCTAGCATCCAGGATAACCTTCTCACAAAATATAGAGACAATCTTCAAAGATTCTAAAAAGTCCAAAGAGCACTATAATTTTAAGCGTAAGAACAGCACTAAGATAATGACTAACTTGTCCATCTGTGAGATCTCTAGGCAAAAATTAGTAATTTATTTTTTTTTTTACACTGGAATAAGAAGAAAGGCAATGAAAAGTGGATTTTGTTGGTTTGATTTGTTTTTACCAGGTCTATACTTATGAAAAATTTCCAGTAGGATATAATTACCTAAACGTCTCTCACAAATCCTCAGCACTTTTGCTTAGCTGGTATTAGGGCTCTTGAACTGAAAGAAATAGGATGACTGCTTCTCCCAATTTAAGAAGGGGAAACATCAACAAAAAATCTATTTATTGGGGCTATAGTGAGCCAGCACACTATACTGTGTAGGAAATGAATTTTAATTTTTGCAAAACTGCTCATCCAAGTAACTCTCCTGGTTAATAGCTTTTCAGGAGATTTTGCCATTGCAGATATATTGGAATTCATATTCTGCAGTAAAAAGACAAATTTAAGACCCAGTTAAAGCAATTTTGCCACAGATGTAACTGTATGTAACCATATGCTGCAGCATTTTTCAATCGATTAAGGTGTTAGGTGGATCCCTTAAGATTTAAAACGGATTCAAAACTATCCCTCAAGAAAAGTCGTTAGGCATTTTCCATCTTAAACCATTGATATTTAAATATTTCATGGCACTCTCCACATTTCACAGAAGTACATTATATTTTCAATGTGCTATTAAATCATCTGTGAAAACTCCTCATGGAAAGCTTTGCAGAATCTCAACTACTGAAAACTAGGAAATAATTGTTGTGCCAAGCTTATATCTTTCTATGAATATAAAGGAAAAGGATTGATTATTAGTTATTTTTAGACATCAAGATATCTGAAAGGTTTCATACTCACATCTGGATTTTTGAATACTAATTTCCTAAAGCTTTCTTAATAACTTTTTAGCATGGGGGAAATTTTCTCTCTCCCAAGGACACAATTCTATAATCACAGTGTGTGCTTTTACTTCCATCTTCAAATACTCTTTTGGGCTTATATTCAGACTTCATCTCGTCTTAAAGTAGACATCTAATGTGAGCCAGGAAAACCTTAAATGTGCCAAAGGTGATTAGCTCAGATTTGGATTTCTGTGTTGTAAGTGTTTAAAGTTAGATGAGAAATACTTCTCTGAAACAGGCTTACTGGGTTCTCAGATCCTATTAAGAGGAAGACAAGTTTCTTGTAATTTCTGCTGCATAAATAATTTCAGAACTCATTCTTCTGACGATTGTGATGTAATTTATATATTATCAGGCGCAAAACACCATATGTTGGTTTCCCATTGTAAAATTAAAGCTTCCAAGATGTTTTAATTTTATGTGCTAAATTAGGGCCTTGTATTTTTTTTTTTCTTTCAGCTGCATTTACTGATAGTGATGTCAATAGTATTTTAGAACATAAAGTTTGTTTCAGCAAGTGTTGATACCTGCATTTCGCAAGAATTCAAGCCATACACAAATCTGTTCCAGGAAAACTGCTTTTAAAAGAAGAACAAACAGGCAAAACTTTCTTTGCATTTGCTAAAAATTTTAATATGTCTTAATTTTTCTTAGCTCCTTCTCCCCTCCCATGTATTTCTGATTAAATGTGAACCATTCAGTAATTATAAATGTCTTTGATGTCAGGTGTTTTCTGTCCGTATATTTCTTCATAAGATTGCTTATCTGGGCACAGCTGGGATATTAATGCCTACTTTCTTTCCACACATATGAAACTAGTGGCCTTTTTGTTTTCCTACCAGTTTCTTTAATATTGTATGTTTCAAAAGACTGAATACAATATTATTGTATTTTGAATACTATTCTTCTATACAATATTTTTCCCCTTATGCTGTAATTCTGACTTGTAAAAAGTCTAAAACAATATTTCACTGTTCTCCCATTTCAGTAGCACAGTAAAATTTCAGTCAGTGTGCATGAATTATTGCTTATCAAGAGAATAGAAAATCACACGCTTATTAACTCCTGCAATCACTCAGGTTATGTAATACAATTTTATTTTAACTAAGAGATGTAGAGTGTTTCAATACACAGATGCCCTAACAAAAATGCCTCTAAACTTTTGCAAGCTTTTGTAATATCCCCAGTGGTCATTACAATAACCTTGTTTGACTTTAGGCAATGCATTTCAAATCAGCTTTCAATTTCCCTGTCAGTTCAATGCCAGTAACAATGCCTCCCTTCCTTTGTAAAGTGTTCTAAGAGCAACATGATAGAAGTCAGTTAAGAAACAACAACTAACAACAACAAATTATCAAAAGTAAGTTTTCCTACACAAAAACTGATGTAAAAATTTAAAATATGAATAATTTCTTTTCATTACTAAAATAAGTTTCCAGAAGTCTTAATTTGGAAATTTCACAGTATATTGTTCTAATTTGGCAAGAAGTTTTCTCCTCTGGAGCTGCTATAGCACCTGTTAAGAACTATTTGTTATATCTTGGCTATTTAATGATGTCCATCTTATTAGCCAGGATTACATTTCCCTGGACAATATGCTTACAATTTCTCACAACAATTCAACCTAGTTTTTCAGATATATCTACAGTAAAATCGCTCCAGCTCATCAGCCATGGCAGCAACAAACACCCTCTTCACCTCCTCCCCCTAATATTCATGAGGTCTACCAGTCAATACTGCTAGGACACAGCCTGCAATGAAAAATTTTATTTATTTCTTCCTCCAATGTAAACTGAGAAAGGCTGCTCAGCAAAGTCCACAAAAAAAAAAAATTCATCAGAATTCTGACAGTTCTCAATTTACATAGTCATAGCTCAGAAAATTTTAAAAATGTTAGCTACTTTTGGGGAATTAAGTGAAGGAGTATCTTGTGGGTGATCCCTGGTATCTTAACTGTAAGTGAAGAATTAGATGACTGTTACTGTCATCTACATTCTGTTTTAACCAGAATGGCAGAAGTCTGTCTTCTACAGAGCTTTCCTACAGAAAGTCTCCTCTTTTCCTTAACTGATGCTCTGACAGAACTTTTTTGTATCTAAAATGACACAGTGTCCTGGGTTCAGCTGAAAAAAAAAAGCTGCTCCATTGCAGGCATTCTGAGTCATCCTCTGAATCACCCTGCTCTTCAACATTGGACATACACTGTGTAAAGAGGAAAAAAAAAAACAAAACCAAAAACATACAAACCAACCTTAAAATTAAATGCTCAGCTTTTACATACTTGAAGTCACAGCAAATATATCTACATCTGAGTAATCTCTTGTAGACAGCATTTAGTCACCTGGCCCATAGAGATCCGTGGCTTTGACGGTATCATACCAAGAAAGCATACAATTCTGGGAGCAGAGAAGAGGAAATGAGGTGCTTCATCACATCTATTTAAGGACCTGGTAGATTTGCACCTTTCAGACAAAGGACATCTGAGAGGAGGATTCGGATTGAATGTGACTCCAGGTACAGTGACTAGGAACACCCCACAAAAGCAGGCACTCTTAGCTGTATGGATTCACTGTGACTGCTCAGCGTGGTCTTGTAGGCACCGACACAGTTTTTGTAAGCTCAATGGTGGATGATATAATTGCCCTTTTTTTCTTTTTTCCAGTATTGGTAGCTTCATTTTATCATCTCATAAAGTGTAAGTTTTGGCTGTTGCTCACATCTGCAACAAAGAAGGAATAAACGTCAATCAAAAATGATATCAACATCCAAAGTATCTAGTTAGTGAGGCTTCCCTATGTGTGATAATTGAAAAAAAGATAATCTTTTTCATTACTACTGTGCTGGTAATCCATTCTGAACAACATAAAACTATCTTTAGCACCAGCACTTCACAGAGACTGTGAACTGAGTACGCTACAGAGGATTATTTATTTTTTCTTTCATTCAAGTAGTATCTCTAACATGACAAGAACTGCATCCTGATAAAATCCATAGAACCAAATTCAAATAAACCATTATGGAAACAAACACTTTCTATTTAGATTGGCCAAAGTTCACAAGCATTGAAGCTGTTTGAAACATAGCCAAGCATTAATTAAAAAAAAAAAAAAAAAAAAGAAAAAAAAGCCTGTAGCAGTGAGTCAATTAAAATAAAAGATCAATACTATTTGAAAGTTAAATATGTATATAAGTGTGATTGCATGGCTCTATTAAATTTAATTGTTATTAAGAAGTTAGATCTTTTATAATAAAGGCAATTTGTAGTTAATTACAAGCAGATACCATAAAACTTGGAATGGTAATATTAGATTGACAATTCCATTAACCTCAGCAGGTCTCTCACTCACATAGGTGCGTGGTCTACTCAGGGGCAAAGGTACATATAGTCTTTTGGTTTTTCCTGTATCAGCTGGAGAAAAAAAATGGAAACTATTAAAAAACCAAACCAGTCTTCTTGTGCACAGAAGAGAACTATTTAAAGACAAGAATGGCTCTGCACTCATTAGGATTTTTGAACATTGTCATATGATCACATATCCACATCTAGGACAGCAATGAAGCCCCACATTTGCTCAGAATGTATGGGCAGAAAGAATGGTGTGAATTTTAGTAGCGCATCTTTCAGTTTCATGTTAAAGGTGGTTAGGAAATACTTCATGTTAAGAAAAATGAAGATCAAAAGTATCAGTGTTTTAATACACTAGGCATTTTTTCCCCCAGGAGACTAACTTTCACTTCTGATTTATGCTACACATTAGCTTGGTCATAGTCTCCATTTATTCCCTTGTCTATGTATGTCCAGATCCCAAAACCACTAAGTAATTTTGTGTGATTGGCAAGCTTTGCTCAGGAGAAACTTTGGACAGGGAAAGTGCATTGCAGGTCACTACTGACCTGAACTAGCATAACTTAAAAGAGAAAGCTAATAGTGTTTGCCAATACTTAGCACAAGTGTAAGCAGAAAAATTACTGACTGATCAGAAGACCTTGAAAACTGCAGAACTCAGTGACCACAACTCACTGTATTTTCCTTATTTTTAAAGTCTCTTGGCACTCCAGTTGATTTTAGTAAAGTCATTCTAACTTAATAAGAACAAATTTCTTTAAGACACTCTCATAAAAGAAGCATACTTCTGCTCTCTTTTAGCTTTTGTTACTTTTGATACTGGCATAAAGTGTATTCTGCTATTTAATAAAAAAAATGCAGCTGATGTCACCTAGTGTTGTATTGAGATTGTTTTGTTATTTTTATTCTTGATTGTACCTATTGTACCTTTATTTTATCTGCAGTCTTCCAAGGTCTCTTTTGTTTTCCAGTACTGAGAATGCCTGTTTTGTGGTTTTGTGAGTTTTCTCCTGCAGGCTTATGGCAGAAATAGCTTAAGAGAGCAGAGTTCTCTACTTGCTTGCTAACTGAGACATTTTGGAGTAGTTCCTCTTGACTTAAACCTTGAGGTTCAACTAAGCTTAAATATTAACTATTCACTGGTTGCTAAAGTTCAAGCAGTCTTCGTTGACAGCTTTTCTTATTAACTGAACAACCCCAGTGAAAATCAGGAACTCACAGATACTGAAGAATTTGGTCTGTTTCTAATGTTGTGTATGTCTTGTGCACCTTTCAGAAAATGTTTTTCTAATTTAAGTTTTCACCACTGTAAAAGATGCTAATCTCCACTTGACTGGCAAAGCTTTTCTGTCCTTCAAGAGCTAATCTTATTACACAGGTGAAGGAGCCAGGCAAGCAGGGGTTTCAGAAAATCTACATTTCAGCAAAGCAGCATGTTCAAAGCAGCTGCTGAGCATGGAGCCATTCTTGTCACACAGTGCCACTGACAGGCAATTCTGCACATTGTGGATGTCTTTCCCTTAATTGTAAGGATATAATCAGTCCTTGCCCTTGAGTATATTTTGTATACATAAAATATTGTGTTCTCTCTATAAAGTGTATCACAAAACATATTAAGCTAGTCTTGCTGTTAACTTATGACAGAGAAAATGTCTCTTTTCTTCTGCTGGAAAGGGTAGATGCAGCCACTAAATTATGCAAAATCATTGCCTGGTTTCGGATACAGGGAATATGTCTGTAAGACAACCCCTGTCATGATTCTTCTTTTAAGACTTAAAATATCATGTCTGAAGACCTGGTTTGGTTGCTAGTTTGGGCTTTGTCACAAACTGGCAATATAGCAAGAGGTGTTATAATGAAATAAACACTTGGCTCACTCTCTTCATTTTTCACTTGGAATTGAGGTTGCACAAGGATTGTACAGGATGAAGGTTTCAGTGAATACTGAATGTGAGAAAATTCTATATGAGAAAGACATTTTTTTAAAAAAAAATAAATATTGCTAAGCAGTAAAAAGGCTTCTAAAGCACCACACTGTCTCACTAACAGCAAGAAGCTTCTTTCTGGAGAACTGATTTATTTTTTGGTAGCAAAAGGCTGCTATCCTTTCTTCCAGGGAGAAACCGATTATCTTAAATCTCATTATTTTCAAAATTCTACCTGTAGATACTACTGCTATTGCATCTTCTTTAGAGGAAAGCAACCACAAGAATATGATGTGTACACAGTAGCAGATAAGGCTGCATCTTTGTGAATCATAAAAATAGACAACTTAAAAAGTATATTTCAATACTAACAAAGCAGATAGGTATTTAGTGTGATACTTAACCCCTGCTGCTCCAGATTGGTGACACATGCCTGTATTTTAAAAACATATTTACAGCTGGCCAAAATTTGCCTACAGAAAGAGCTTGGTTTCCAGCACCAGTAATAATAAACACAGCCACAAGTTTATCTGGGGGACAGTTGAAATACTCATGTTGCCGCTGACATGGACTACTTGTGGTAAAAAGCAACATGAGCAAGCAGAAGAAGGTCTGCAGGAAACCATACCCAAACACTGCGGTAACGCAAATGGAGGAACATGTAGTTCAGCTGGATGGAGAAATAGCATACAGCAGAAGCTGCCAAGATAATAAAAACAGAAAATGTTTTATGGAATTCTAGCAACGCTAGGCTATGACAAAACATCTGCAAAGCTGCCCCAAGTAACATTTTCCACTCCGTAACCATACTATTTGTGGAGTATGTATTAACAACTGTTTTTGGCAACTCATGGAAACTGAACTACGAGAGTGCTAACCACTCACCTAAGAAAAGGACTCTCACAACTCCATCTTTGCCTCATTATGAGTGAAGATGGGCACAAAAAAGCAGCCTTGCTTATGTAAAGAGTACATATATAGCCTGCCGACATTGTAAGGGGATATATTTCTCAGGTAACATATGTACCCGTTAGTAATAGAGTACCACTATGAGGATTTCACAGCTTTTATGGGTGCCTTTGAAAACCTCTGTCTGGCGATCAACTCCAGTATTTCTAAGAGGTCTGAACTCGTACACAGCATGTGTATGAATAGCAAAAGGCAAAGTCAAAGATACATGCTTTTAAAAATACAAGCCCCTTCGTTTTCTTTCAATCTTGAAGTGTTTCATATTAAATTTTCTACATATTATATGTGTTTTGATTTTTGTATAGTTTTCTTTGTAGGACTAGATACTGAGATTTGCCTACTTCAAATATTTCCTTAGAAATATTTGAGAAAATAGTAAATACAAATAAGACTTTAAAGTATTATATAAAGAAAAGTTGCACCAGACTTTAACACCTTAAGTCACAGCCATTGTGGTACACAGGGACTCTCATATCTTTTGGTAATTACCAGGAGCTTCCTTTATGAATGACAATAAATATGTGAATGCACCCAATAAGACATAAGAAATTATATAAAATATGTGATATTTTTAAACCTGATACTCAGCATGAAGCAATTGTAAAACTATAAGAAGCCTAAAACAACATATTGCTGTGAAATGAAATAGTGCAATGATAAAGGAAGAATAGACAAATTACTTAATAATGTTGCAAGATATGACAACAATTATTCAGACTATTTAGGCCTATTCCTTAAATACTTCCTTTGTTGCATGTCTATCTTGGTTTTTTTTAATTTCTGGAAAACTTAAATATGCATCTAAGTTCCTTATATACTGGAACAAAAGCAAGCAAGATTGTACCTGTAATAAAGCTGTCTTCAGATGCTGCATTCTTTATAGCACCTTGCCCAATAGGACTCTTAGATTTGAATATATCAATGAAATACAACAAATAAGGAAACCAATGTATGAATACATATATGAACAACATGCTAATCAGTATTGCTGCTGTTCAAATAATGCTTTGCAAGGTAATTCTATCTTCCAACACGAACCATTCTGTGATTCCATTATACTATATTTATTAATGCGAATTTGATGCAAGTCAAAGAGTGAAGACTGATCTGTCACATGTAAGTTACTGCCTTTTATACGTTTTCTGAAAAAGAAAACATTATACAAATTTCTATCTTTATTTCTAATAAACTAGCCACAAATATAAGAAATATAATTTAGGATGACAAGGAAATGATCTTCCTATCCTTGTTTACTCTTTCTTTGAGCATGAATCAAAAGACAAATGGAGTCTTTCAGGATAATGATCCTTCTCAGGGGCAAAATTCATAGCAGTTACTTAAAGACCAGGTAATTATGCTTGAAAAAGCATAGAATGAATTTCAAACCCCAGTTCAACAGCAAGTCCCAGAGAAATATCCCCTGTGTTATCACAACCTAAACCTATAGTCCAAGCAGCTACTATAGTCTCTTCCCTTGCATTTTAGAAGCTTTCCTTTTAATTTTCCTTCCTGTAAAACTACAAAATTGTCAGTCAGCTTCCTCCCTTTCTTCTTATGGGCCCATGACTGGTTAAAATGCAATAAAATATGTACTACAACCAGTGTTCAAATGCAAATTTTCTAAATTAATACAGAATCTTGTGAGAGTGGGGATAATAGTCTAATAAAATGGAATCTAAAACTGTTGTAGACAGGTTTATTAAACAAAACCAGAAATAAAATGAGCTGGCTTTTTGAGCTAAGACTGGCTTTCATTTTCTAATAAAGCTCTGCCATAAACGGCACTCTGTTCACTAATGCTCCCTACCTAGGTTCCCATGACCACTTCTTTTCACAGACTATTTTGGAACCCCAAATTCATCAGCCTTGTGTAGGAGGTAGTCTGAAGCAGTTACCCTTCTCTTGAACTTTGGTCCACAGTAAATTAGTCATGAATAACAACAAATCTAAACATAGATCAAAGTTGTTACTTTTGAGGTTTTTGAAAATGCCACCAATAGATAAATATCGAGAAGTTTAAAAACACATTAAAAGGTATTAAGTGCACTGAAAACTGTGAGAAAATAAATGCCTTTCCTGTATTACTGTGTCAGTAACTTTACAGGACAGTTTTTTAAGAGTCTGTCATGCAACTCATCTAGAATAACTGCCCCTAAGTAAGTTATCAAACTGTAATAATTGTTTTCTCACCAGTGCCATATGTTACACTTCTAACTAGCCACAATGCAGCAGGCTGAGAATAGACAGTTATAAATATCCTGCAGAGTACCTCATTCCACTGTTGTCTCCCTAAATGAAGGACAGAGCTCTTGTAATTGGGGAATGTAACCTCTAGAAAAAGAGGCAAAGCACGTTCCTTCAGGTAACTCTGACCCTGTTATTCAATCACTGAAATGAGGCAATATAACTTTCAAAGCACCTTTGCACCTGGTAACCACAGCATTGCTTTCTATCAGAAAAACAGGAAGCTTTAAAATGTGCCAGTTTGCATGTGAGAAAAATTAGCATGAAATGAAGCTTACAAAAAAGATGCTACTAACTTGAAAGGTACGATAATTTTTAATATAAACTTACCAAGTCAGCTCCATAACAGCAGACTTTCCAAAATGACAAAAATTTTCTTATACAGATCCCAGCAGAAAACAAATTCCTTTCTGCACATAAAAGCTGTTACCTCTGAACTGGAAAAGCAGCCATACTGTACCACAGATGTAAAGGGAAATCAAGGACAAAAATGTTTTGCTTTGACTAAAACAAGCCAAGAGAATGTCTCAATAAGATAGCCATCTATACCTATACTTTGATGTGGCCAGCGAAGGTCAGTCTTTTATGTTCTTTTTGAGGTTTATCTCAGATAGTGATCTGAGGTTAAAACTAGCTTGTCTCTGTTCAGATTTTACATGGAGATCACAATCTTAATTTAGCTTCCTTGAGGTAAAAACACTCCTTTTTTAGCAGTAAACGCTGTCTGAATCAGTGTTTTGCATTCACATGAGACACCCTTGTATCTTCGATAGCCATAAAGAAAACCAGCACCCTGAATGTTCTATCTTTATCTGGTGGACAAAGATCGTATTAGATCACTCACACTTTCATATCAGAAAATAGAATGGTAGAAGAGTCAGACCCAAAACCAGGAATCAGACTTTGTGCCAGATGACTGAATACTTTAAATGCATGGGGAATGGCAGGGTTGACCCCCTGACCACATATCCTTTTCTTGGCATGAACTAATGGCAACTATTGGGAGACCTTTGTTGTAAACAAGTATAGCCATTTTGAGTTTCTAACATGTATGCTTTTAGGAAGACGAAAATTAAAAAAGTTAGGCATGGAATCTTACCTAAGTTCAGCCATCTGAAAGTCAGGCATTTGGCTTAAAGCTGATTGTCTAGACTTCCTCTATAATCAATGGAAAGAGAGAATGAACTCAAAAGGGTCTATATGTGAAAATTAAGGACAGAGCTGTGCATGAATGTCCCCTTCTCCTTCATCTTTCTCTTCCATCTACAGCAGCCTAATTTTCATCTGAATTTTAATCATTGATTCCAGTGAAATGTGTATTAGACCTAATTCACCAAAAAGTGTATGCATGTGTTTTCATGTTCATTCTTGTTCTGGGAATCACTTTTTTAAGGTAAAAGGCACTATTTAAAGATAATGCAACATGTATGTTATCATTTCTGTGACAGCGCTTTTTAGTTTGGTGGAGTATTAGTTCTTTTTGACAAAACAAAGTGAAAGCAGTAGTCAACTGGATACAGAATCCCTGGAAAAGTAACGTACAGTGTAAAGTAACAATTCTGTACTTCAGAACTTCAGATTCAATAAGGTAAGTCCAGCACTCCTACTATTCCAAGAACTGCAAGCCTATTTACCATGATCACCAATTTATATTTATATATTTCTCAGCTAAATTGAGAGCAAATCAATGACAATTTACTTTGTTACAACTCTTTCCATTTGGGTGATATTCATGAGAGCCTGTGTCCGCAGTCTGTCAGAGAAGCTTGCCCCAAGAAGTCCCTAAGACACCAAACTAAAACCTCAATTAAAATCAGGTAAAACAAAACAGGCTTCCATCAGAATGCAGAAAAGCTCCCAAGAAACAGTTTCTAAAGACTTATCCTGATTGCTGCTTGCTAAACATAAAGTTTATCATACAGAGTTTCAACAATTGGCAGCTATTAAACAGATACCAGAGGGTTATGAAAGTGGTGAGTAGATACAGTTGAGCAAAGATAGAAATGAGCCCAGACTACTGAATTTATAATTAGAATGATCTTGAGAAGGCTTCAAGGCTACTGAGCTTAAGTTATTTAATAGGTTTAAATGGTCCAAACTGAAACATATGGGCTCCCCAGTATGAAAGTGCCTAAATGCTAAATAAAGTGTGAAGTATTTCCCAGATCTGACTCTACTCCTCCATAGTGCTTTCCTAGGCAAAATGACTTTAACCTGAATTCAAGCTGTTTGCAGATGACACATACCATGTTTCAGACCTCTAAGAAAGAACCTCCAGGTGTCTCTCTGTCTGACAGCGGACACCTGATGCATGGGGGCACTGAGAAGGAAGATGATCCCATGTAGATGTGGCAGGCAAAACACAAACTAGAACACCTGTACTGTATCTGCAGCCACTGGATTGCATCTTAATGTCAGATTTACATGAAAAAAATGCCCTCAAATAAATCCAAGCAGACTCCAAGACCACAGGAAGAGAGATTCCTATTATCAGCATCAAAATTTTCCTGGAGAAGAGCTCAGAGAGTCCTGGAGGGAGAGCACAGCACCAGACAAAAGGGGTAGTGGTTAGAGAGGGTTTTCTTTATAACTATTTAAACATGCTATTGAACTATGAATCACAGGACTATGGTAACTGGACTAAGAATTACCCTTCACTGTATTTTGACTAGACTGTGTAATTAGGCCAGGGATGAAATCCTGCATCTACATGCATATTGCATGTTCCTCTTTGCCAGAATTAAGACTTCTGAATGTAGCAATTAAAAAATAAAGAAACCCGGGCTGTTGTCATGGCTATCACATTTGCATGAGGGTTCAAACTCAGTGGGGAGGGATCTGCTTCTGGGAAGCTAGATGGGGATCTCCCCAGAACTGTGCATCCCAATTCTACCTGTATTTCTCACTGCTGGCTTTCCTTTAGCAGACGTGGCCACAAGTAGAACACAGCTACTCACCCTTCAGGCAGCACATATTGCTGGAGAGCTGGGAAGCCTCTCTGCTAATTTTTCAAAACCAGAAAAAGGATCAGTGTTAAATATTTTGAAAGACTAACCCTGCAACATCTTCATCTAGATCAATAAAATTAAGGGGTGTTTTGACTGCTTTTCAGAATCATAAAATCATAGAATCATAGAATAGTTAGGGTTGGAAAGGGTCTTAAGATCATCAAGTTCCAATCCCCCTGCCATGGGCTGCGACACCTCACACTAACCCGGTTTAAAATTTAACCCGTTACCGCTTGGCCTATCACTGCAGTCCTTAATGTAGAGTCGCTCCCCAGCGTCTTTACAGGCCCTCTTCAGGTACTAGAAGGTTGCTGTGAGGTCTCCACGCAGCCCTGCAGAGAAGGACTTGAGGGTGTTGGTCCATGAGAAACTTAACATAAGCCAGCAGGGTATGCTTGCAGAAAGCCAGCCATATCCTGGGCTGCATCAAAAGGAACGTGACCAGCAGGTCGAAGGAGGTGATCCTGCTTCTCTACTCTGCTGTCATGAGACCTCACTTGGAGTATTGTATGCAGTTCTGGGGTTCTCAACATAAAAAGGACATGGAACTGTTGGAACAAATCCAGAGAAGGGCCATGAGGATGATCAAGGGACAGAAGCACCTCCCATATGAAGATAAGCTGAGAAAGTTGAGGCTGTTCAGCCTGGAGAAGAGAAACCTGCATGAAGACCTCATAGCAGCCTTCCAGTATCCGAAGGGGGCATACAAGGATGCTGGGAAGGGACTCTTCATTAAGGACTGTAGTGATAGGACAAGAGGTAATGGGTTCAAACTTAAACAGGGGAAGTTTAGATTGAATATAAGGAGGAAGTTCTTTACTGTAATGGTGGTGAGGCACTGGAATGGGTTGCCCATGGAAGTTGTGAATGCTCCATCCCTGGCAGTGTTCAAGTCCAGGTTGGACAGAGCCTTGGGTGGCATGGTTTAGTGTG
>WYDI02020963.1:0-52935 GCA_009867235.2 Psittacus erithacus | reverse complement strand
ACTAGGCAAGCATGGTGTTGGAAGCTGCAATGACAACGGACACCTCTTGCTAAAGTTTTGTGCAGAGCAGCAGCTTACCATCACCAACACTATTTTCCAGCAGAAAGACAGCCCGAAGACAACCTGGATGCACCCTCGATCTAAACACTGGCACCTTATTGACTATGTCTTAGTGCGCCAGAGAAATGTTCGTGATGTCCGTCGCACCCGAGTGACGCCTAGTGCAGAGTGTCAAACAGACCACTGCCTTGTGCATTGTAAACTTAACCTCTACTTCAAACCCAAACCTAAGAGGGGTGGGATTCCGAGGAGGAGGCTCAAAGTTAACAATCTTCAAACAGCTGCAGTGAGAGACAGCTTCCAGGTAAACCTTCAAACTAGGCTTGAAGACCATTCCATAGACTCTTGTCCTGAAGTGCTTTGGCAACGTATTAAAAATATCATCCTGTAGTCCTCCAAACAATCCTTAGTGTTCTCCTCTAAGAAAAACAGACTGGCTTGATGGAAACTATCAGGAGGTCCATGAATTGCTGACAAAGAAGAGATCTGCTCACCAAGCACACCTTGCTCAGCCATCCTGTCATGTAAGAAAAGCAGCCTTTCACCTTGCGTGCAGTACACTCCAACAGAAACTTCAAGACATCCAGAACAAGTGCTAGCTCAACCTAGCAGAAAAGACTCAACTATGCGCAGATTTGGGTGACCACAGAGGATTCTATAAGGCTTTGAAAGCAGTGTATGGACCCACACACCAGGTTCAAAGCCCCCTACTCAGTACAGATGGCCAAACGCTTCTCACAGATAAAATCTCCATCCTGAATTGATGGTGTGAACACTTTCAAACTCTTTTCAGTGCCAACCGTGTAATCCAAGGCTCAGGAATCCAGCACATCTGACAACAACCAGTGAAAAATGAATTGGATATAGCCCCTACCATGGGAGAGACTCTTAAGACCATTCAGCAGGTGAAAACTAGCAAGGCAGCTGGGGTCGACAGAATCCCACCTGAAATCTGGAAGCATGGATTACCGATGGAAGCCTATTCAACCTAAGGCAACTGAAGGCCCACACCAAGACCCTAAATCACCTTGTTTGCCAGCTGCTTTTGCTGACGCCACTCTCGTTGCCCCACACAGAAGCAGCTCTGCAGCACTTAACGTCCTGCTTTGCAGAGGCAGCTGAGCTTTTTGGGCTGGAAGTCAGCTTGAAGAAGACAGTAGTTCTCTACCAACCTGCACCACAAGAAGACTACCATCATCCCCACATCACCACTGGCAAGTCAGAGCTTAAGTCAGTCCAGCAGTTCAGCTATCTGGGTAGCATCGTTTCCTCGGACACCACAATCGACAAAGAGATAGATAACAGAATAGCAAAGGCATACAGAGCCTTCGGAAAACTCCATAAAAGAGGCTGGTGCAATAAACACCTGAAGAAAAGTACAAAGATTAGTGTCTACAAAGCCTTTGTACTATCTACTCTTTTATATGGGTCTGAATCATGGGTCATCTATTGCCACCACCTGCGACTCCTCAAACGCTTCTATCAGCGCTGCCTCTGTACAATCCTAAACATCTACTGGACTGACTACTTGTCTAAAGTTACTGTCCTTGAACAGGCAGAGGTCACCAGTATTGAGGCCATGTTGCTGAAAATGCAGCTGCGCTGAGCAGGGCACGTCTCCAGGATGGAGGATTGCCACCTCCCTAAGATTGTGTTCTACGGTGAACTCGCCACTGGTTGCTGCAAAAGAAGTGCCCCAAAGAGGAGATATAAGGACTCTCTGAAACAATACCTCAGCCTTGGCCATACTGACTACCATCAGTGGTCCGTCCACCCTGGCCTCCAATTGGGAGATTTGGAGACACACCATACATAACGCTGCCGTCTCCTTTGAGAACACACGCAGAATCAGTCTCGAGGAGAAAAGACAACGCAGAAAGAACAGTCCCTCACCTATACCACCCAAGGAGACCTTCCGCTATGCTTTTTGCAACTGGATCTGCTTATCCTGCATTGGCCTTTTTAGCCATCAGCAAGCTTGTAGTAAGCGTGGGTAAAGCCCTTCCCAAATCTTCCTTTGCGAAGCCAAGCCATGATGATTCAGAGAAAAGCAACCATTTTGTTCTTAGACATTAAGCTCCAAAATTGGTAACACTGATTCTGTTTTATTTGAAAGAGCAAAACACAAGCCACTAATACCAAGAAAGCAAAAACAAAGTAAAAGAAACCCCAGCTCTGAAATGCTTTGTAAAAATGAAATAAATCACCTCTATACTCTAAAACCCAAGGAAGGCATTACATCTATGGAATGGTTAAGAGCCTTGCCTCCATAACTGCTCACTACTATTTCCTTTCCTGTTGCTTTGCATCTTAAAGTGAATTAAAGATTCCTCTGGATGAATCATGAGAGTAAGTTTTTTAAAAATCCATACTTACTGAGATATTTTTATAACATTCTTGTTGCAAACTGTCCTCCTTTAATCCGATCAACACCACTTAAAGAAAAAGATTCCAAAACACAGCAAAAAAAAACAAGTTAGGGTGACAGTCCTTTAAAAACAATGCAAGGACATCAGAACAACAGACTGGATTTGGTAATTACTGCCTTTTAATCCAGTGTCCCTGCTCCAACAATGAGGCAGGAGATTTAAATGAGATGTACAAACACTGAAATATAGGAAAGCAAATTTTTCCAACACTCAGTAGTTTTTAGGAAGAATATTAGTAGCTGCCTGATAGCCTTAAGTCTGACAAAACAGCTCTACTCTTATATTAACAACAACAAAAAATACATACACCCACATAGACAACCTAAAACCTAAAGTTCATCACTATGATCCAGTATAGAATTTTCTTCCAAATCTGCCTTTCCATGTTGAGAGAGCAGAAAACAGAGAGAACTTGAATGTATGGCAGAGAGTTGATAGGCAGACACAGAAGACACATAATCCATCTTTTGAAATAAAGTCTCAAAAACACAGAAGTTAATTCTACTACAAGGCAGTATGGAGTATTTTAAAAAACAGAGTCTTTATCATGCCAGCTTATTATCTGAGATGGACCAATCATTGCAGCCCGGTCTTCCCAGGAGTTTGTGCTACAAGCTTAGATCTTCAGAACTTGCTATATTTCTTATTTATGAATTGAGACGCTTTGATCAGCCATGCCAGTTACTCTTTCCTCCTTCCCATTTTAATCTTTCAACAGTCCCTTGACAAAATTCTGTTTCAGACAAATGTACAGAGCAGCATTATATTCAGGACAATTCTCTGAAGATTATTTCCTATATTAACTTCAGAGAGATAATAATCAAATAGATGCTGTCACCAAATTTTTATGACAGTCCCTTCCTTCTTACAAAAAAGCCTAACCATACTCTATAAGGATTAAACTAAAAGCCACAGCCTTGCACCCACCTGGGGAAAATGTTCCTCATCTTTCAACAGACAGAATATGTAACAAATTACATGATTCTAAAAGATTTCACCAAAACCTGACATAAAAGTATCATGCTCCAAAAGCCTATATACTACATTGCCTCTGAAAGACTGCAGCTTTTATTTTACTGTTTCACAGAGCTCCTGTATTTTTACATGTCTAGTTAACAGTATTAACTCATTATTTTTTGTTAAATTCCAGTTGATTTGTTATTGTAATGAGTAATGAACAGAAGATAGGAAATGTTGCAGTTTTGTAGCAAAAATCATCAATTTCAGCTGCTTTCCCAGGAAGAATCTGACCTTTACAAATTGCCCAAATGAAACACTGCAACATAAAATACTTTGTTTTTCTCATTTTCTGTTGGCCATAGAAACTGTTCTTGTGAACTTTGTGCGTATATAGCATAATTGTTTATACCCAAGTGCTCTGAGTTATCTACATTATCATTTAATCCTATACATACCTGTGAAGAATCCAGCACATTTCTGAGTGCTATTAAAATTAACACATGAAGGAGCACAATAAATGACTGAGTTAGCAAAGTAAAATTACCCTTTCATAAGTGCAGCCAGTTTATAATGCTATGTGACTATTACAGTGTAGTGTTGGCTGATAGCTGGATGGTTGAAAGTTAGTTTGCTTGGTAACACAGTTCCATTATTTTCTTTCCTTCCTGGGAAGCAGAAGAGAGGTAGAATGAAAGAGAATGACTGATGAGAAAGATGGAGCAAAAAGTCAAGCTTTATTCTGGAAACACAAATCAAAACTTTTTAGTACAATCTGCCCTTGAAACTGAGATGTTCTGCTATTTCCTTCAGATGTCATCAATTGCCAGGGAAATGCCTATTGGAGATAGAATATATCTGAACAAGTTCTTGGTCCTAGAGAACATGCCAAGCTACAGAAGGCAATAGTCTCTAGAGAAAGGATTCAGGGCAGGCTTTGGCTCTCTAAACACTTCAACAAACCATGTTACCCCTGAAATGAAGTTGCAAATACTAGGAAAACATTTGAGCGGTCACACCACTTCATTATCAGAAATTAATGTTATTTAATGCTAAGCAGCTAAAATACAGATTCTACTAGATCTGCATAGACTATCTCAGCTACTGCCTAATGCATGAAAATTGCTTGTAACTTAAGATTAGTCTTTTCCCTTTTGAAAGGCAAGAACTTCATGTCCAAGCCTTGTAATGATAAAATGTCATAAAATGCCTCCTCATCTATGCATTTACTCTAGTAGGCCTTTGGCCAGTACCATTTTCAGACAGCCAAATGGATTTCTTTCTCTCTGCTTGCAATTTATTAAGAAAAATACAGTGTTCCCAAATAATACCTAAGATTGGTAGCAAAATGAAATCCAGTTACTCTTTGCAACTCACCCAGCATGAAATTTACCATCTCAATATAAGTTACAAAGACTGATGGCTTTCTTATGCATCAGGTGCCACATATCCATACTCTGCTGAAGCTCTTAGCCAGGAAGCTATCACTTGGAAAAATGGAACAATGTGCACAGTACATTGAAACCACTCTTAGATAAAAGTCTCCAACCCGGCCCCAAAGTAAGCCTCTGCTCTGTTCCAGTTTCCTCTGTTCTTGTGTCCTTTGTGCTTCATCCGTCTTGTCCATCTCTGACTCTTAACCCCATATTTCCCTAGGTACTTTATTGACTGATAATTTCCCAGAAATCTTACCCGTGGACTTCCACTTCAGCCCAGCAGTTGAGGTTAATAGCAATATACCAATTAATGACAACTAAACAAGAATCTATCAAAGGACAATGACAACCTCATTCTTATGATCTTCACAGAAGACAGTAGTATCCTGTCTTTTTTAGGCTATAGATTCAGGATGTGTATACAAGAATAAAACAGCTCACAGTTGCAGGAAGAACTGTGCAGAGCCAAAAGGTTATTTTTTACAAGATTATGTTCTCTTGTGGAAGACAGCATGGATATCTTTCTTGCTGCCTGCATGGTATCTCTGAGCAGAAACACAGCCATAATTTAACCAGTTTCTCTTAACATTTAACAGTGCATCAGTGGTTGTAGGAGGGCTGTGGCACAGAAGTGTATCTTTAGATGAAACAATGAGCTCAGATCCCAAGCCCAGCTCCTGTTCTGATGTACTGATGGTATTTCATGCAGTACACACCAACTATTCAGCTAGATGTATAGACTGACTAAATTTATTTCATTATTCTGTCTGACATTATTTAAAAAAAAAATAAAAAATAAAAAAAACCAAACCCAACCAACCAAACAGAAAAAAAACCCTGTAAAGAAGTATAAACATTTCATGCATCCTAAAACCATTGAATATACTCAAAAGATTCCTCTGGAAGAAAAAGGTTTTATACAAAGAGAAAAAGTAAAGGCTTTTTGATATAGGCGTTGTTTCAGTTTGTTGTTTTATTTGGTTTTGTTGAGGATTTTTTGGGGGGGTCATGTAGGAATCAAAAAGAAAACATTACTGCAGCTTCAATGGCCACAGACTTCCATAGCTTTCCCATAGTTTTGGCACTTTGCTAGCACTTGAAATCACTATTTATCTGCTCAGGGCTTTTTCTTTTATGTGGGAACAAAAGAAATAATAACCAAAAGTATCTGAATATATCACCATTTTTGCTGAAGTATTGCCTTTCTCCCTAAGCATTAACATACTTTATAAATAGACATGTGAATGGAAAAGATATAAAAATGCTCATAAAGTTATACAGCAGAAGAGGAAATTTTTTAGGTTTATTTTCCCCGTTTTCCTGTATTTGGAATAGGATCAATTTCTTATCCTTCTAGAAGCTTCCAATTCTCTTCTGGCATTCACTGCAGTCTGTTCAGAGTTGATATTTCAAAGTGAAAGACTACTACAAATCAGATTATTATATTGGTTAATATCTGAGAAATTAATTCATGCACTGGGAAATAAGTTGATTTCTTTCCAAAAATTATCTTGTATTCAAATCACAGTTCACTTCTATAGTTTATATAAGATACAGCCCATCCTCTTCAATGTTGTAGTTCATTAGCACATCACATCTTTTCCCTTTAATTTTTTCATCAGCTTGCTTCTACATCATGTCCCTCCTAACCTCTCATACAAATGAGAGAAGACTCCAGAACTTGAAAAACCTTCCTTGAAGCTAGGAGCTGCTTTGGAAAATTGCTTTCCACTAGAGAAAGCTCTCTAAATGCAGATAAAATGAGACTCGTTGCAAAGGAACTACGCAGAATTGAAGGTGTCTATCTCATAAATCACAACCTGCCCAATAAAGCCACCCAACCTAAAAATGCTTATAAAAAAGCCTTTACAGAAACTAAATTTTAGCTTTATACCCAACATTATCCATCCACTGGATGCTCATGTGAGTTGAGTATGGTACCACTCACTGAGTGCCTACAAATCAACATATTACTAAGGCCTTTTGTCGTTCATACTTATTTATGCTACAAAGCTTCAGTGAGTAAAAACATCTGCATATGGGAGATAAATCTTGTAAGGCTGATAGTCTGGTAAGGATTACCCATCCTTATAAGGGCAGTGAGCCTGAAGTCTCCATTCCTATGAAAAAAACAATCCAGTTTACAATACTGTCATGACTTCATTATGATATCTGTATTTAATTGGAATCCAACTCAGATGACTGTTTTCTAGTATTTTTACATTTTTTCTATGTGATAAATAGATGCCAAGGGTTCCCCTACTTAGACCATGGGACTCACTATGAGAAACCTGGTTTCCTGGGGGCTGATGGGGTCCATCTATCAGAAAAAGAGCATCTTAGATCATAGGCTTGCCAAGCTGGTGCCAAGGGCTTTAAATTAACTTTGTCCTCTTCAGGGATCTGCTTAGTATAGATTACCATGATGTAGAGCCCTGGAGGGAATAGGGTCCTATGAGAACCAGGTAATACTCAAGGATCATGTCCTCCACTGCATCCTGACAAAAAGAAAGTCAGGCAGAAATGCCAGGAGGCTTGTGTGGATGAGTGAGGAGCTCCTGGACAAACTCCACACAAAAAAGAAGCCTATAGAAGGTAGAAGCAAGGATAGAAAGCCTGAGAGAATACAGAGAAATTCTCCAAGCAGCCAGGGATCAGATTAGGAAAGCTAAAGCCCTTTCAGAACTGAATTTGGCCAAGATGTGACAGGCAACAAGAAAAGTTTTTGTAGGTACATTAGTGATAAAAGGAAGACTACAGAAAATGTGGGCCCCTTTGGAAGGAAATGAGAGACCTGACTACCCAAGACATGGAGAAAGCCGAGGTACTCAACAACTTTTTTTGCCTTCTTCTTCAGTGGCAAGAGTTCCAGCCACACAATCCCAAATTGGGGAAGATAAGGGCAGGGACTGGGAAAATAAAGAACCACACACTGTAAGAGAAGATCAGGTTCAAGACCATCTAAGGAACCTGAAGGTGCACAAATTCATTGGACCTGACAAGATGAATCCACAGGTCAAGAGGGAACTAGCAGATGAACCAGCTAATCACTGTTCATCCTATCTGAGAAGTGATGGCAGTGCAGTGAAATTCCCACTGACTGGAAATGGGGAAAGACAATCCCCATTTTTAAAAGGGGAAAAAAGGAAAACCCAGTGAACTACAGGACAGTCAAATCTCAGAAACGTCATGGAGCAGATCTTCCTGGAAAGAATGCTAAGGCACATGGAAAATAAGAAGGTGACATGATTTCCTTATAATATTTTAAGAATATTGCAGGGCTGCAAGCAAAGACAGAAGCACTCAGAAAACAAATTAAATATATGAATACAATATATTTACAATACCAGAGAGTAAACATTTGTAGAACTGAGAATAATAAACTCATGAGTCTTCGATATATAGAGATTCAATGGTGGTGACTTGCTCATTATGACACTAGCTGCAGTGACAAAACTTTTATTCTTTACCAATGGATTATGTAGTCAAATGCTTAATTGGAAAGCTGGCTAAGATATTTTAATTTCAACATGTATTAGCTACAACTCAGACTTGTTGAGGAACAGAAAGCAGAAGTATAAGTGAAGGAAGACATTGACACATTCATAAAAAAAGGACCCATTAACATTACCAACTTGATTGGGGAATTTTGAATAAGGTTACAGGAGGAATGGCAAAATATATATACATTATGTATATATAAAATGGAAGTGGTTATAGACCTCTGGGACATGATGAAAAAAGAAAATCTGCCAATGTTTATACAGCTAACAGAGGCTTTTAGGAAGAGCATATCATTGACCATATGGGATTTCAATTACCCTGAAATTGACCTTACAGATAATGGCATAATATCTGAGGCAGGTTCATGTTTCTAAATGTAAAAAAAAACCCAACAGTTTTCCTGCACAGTGTATTGAACAGTCAAAAAGATCAAATGTAATTTTTTAATTCAGTCAGTTCTGGAGAAATAATATGGCATGACAAAGAGGACATGCATCAAGGAAAATCAGGGGTCCAGATTATCACGTTGTAACTTTCTTGCACACAAAGAATGGAGTTTCTTTGCCTTTCAAAAGGCAATAAAAATGATTGAAAAACTGGCATTGAAATACAAGAAACATTCCAAAAGAAATGGCAAATGTGGATGACAGAAGTGTGATGCTACCTCCACAAGGAATACCTGTTAGCAGCAAAACTAAGTGGTTTATTTTTATAATTTGCCTGAGGTCTGTGTTTCTGGGAAAGTACCAGTTTCTGCTTCCTGACTATCTTGGGTAGATTTCCCATTAACGAAAAATCCCAATTTTGCAGCGAAAAGAAATGGACAGCATTACTGTTTTGAAAATCATTTTTTCTCACATTTTAAAGCAATCAGACAGCCACCTGCTTCCCTTTCTTGTTAATGCAGAAAAGAAATAAACATATAAGATACCTTAAAATAAAAGATCTTGACAGCATGCATGACAAGGAGAAAAAGACAGTACTGCAGTTCCTCTGGCTCTCTCCAACTGGATAGAAAGAGTAGGCCAGTTCTAGCTGCCCTTTGGGACTTCGTGGCTTTAAGCAGAAATATGCGGAGGAGAGATTTCTACCTCTGGCCTGAATTCAGCTAGTTGGTCTTCAGAATTAATGCTTCACACCATCTCGCAGACCCAGTTTCTACAGTAAATACATCTCTAGGAACCTGTTCCCAAGGTGGTTCATCAGCATAAAATTTGTCCCTTTAAAGGTCATGTGGAAAGAGCTGATAAATGTTGTATCTGTCTCAGACATGGTGTAAAGATGTCTGAGGAATATTGCCCAAGATAGCTATTTAGTCACAAAATTAACTGCAATAGTTTGAAAGGAAATCAATTCATGCCAAGGACACTATACTGCTAACTGCAGCATGGACCCACTCCAAGCTGTTTTTTCTACTGTGATGGCATTAACAGCTTCTTAGCCACCTCCGTATGTGGGCTATCACTGAGAATACTACTAACAGGTCTTCATTGTTGAGTGAGCTTGAATGCCAGAACAATACAAAATGCAAAAACCTTGATACCGACCTACTACTGGAAACACTAGTAGGAGGGAAAGGAAGTGAAGAAATAAGTGAGGTGCTTTCATATATCCTTAAATTACCTCTCACTTTACCATGTTTCCTGAAAATGCTTTCCTAGGATTTTGAATCTTCTGTAAGGCAGTATGACTGCAGCAATACAGATATATCAAGCACATGGCTAGGATCTCTCTTAGCTCAGAAGGTAGAACAAAAGTGAAGAGAAACTTAACAATCACCAGTGGGTGCATGTGTGGTCTGTAAAAGTTTTGACATTCTATGAATAAGCTTGAAAAAAGGGAAAATCCAACAAGTGTTGTGTTGGTGATCAGGCATTATCTGATGCTGTTACCTCATTCTTTCTACTTCACTACAAGTCTCTTCTTCCATAGACGAAGAATAAATGTATGCTAAAGCAATTAGCTTCATAAAGAAAATCTGATTAGTAAGAGGTCTGGATTATAACAGTCTACAATAACTGTTACCATAAACACAGTTTTACTTTCACATATCAGAAGGGCTTTTAAAAGCCCAAGTGAGAACAAAGATTCCCTAGCTTCATAACTGCACACACAGTGTCCTATACAACAGGTTCAAGACTTCTTAAAAAAATTCTTTCTTTCTACACACTAACAAATTTCTTGTATTTTCATGCAAGTTTCTACCCTTCATATCATTTACTTAGATGGCTTAAAAAGTCAGTTTCCTAGGCCTAGCAGTGGGAATCTTTCAGAAGCCAGGAACTTCAGCATTCAATTCCATTTACACAGTAAACTGGGCAGACATTGCAGTCCACTATTATGTCATCTGACAAGGTCATCTTAACAATATGAGGTGTGAGGTAATAGGAAGTAAGTAGCCTCCTTGAAAATCTAAATATTCTGCCTTCTAGCTGTATCTGAGCAAACTACCCAACCAAATTCTTGGATAGCCACATTTTTTTTCTCTCTGCAGTATGAAAAAATGAGAGGTTTTGTTCCTCTCCCATCCCCCAACAAGTTCATTGTGATTAAGAAAGCAACAATAGGGCTAGGTGTCACGTCACATACAACCAGATGTCACAGTCTGAACAGATGAAAGCTTGTCTGATCACATTCTGATGAAAAATGAAAGCCTTGACTCAATAAAGTGTTTCCTTTGTGATGCAATAAAATCCCACCACAGAGGCCAAGCTCAGAAACCTGCTCTATACCGCTTTCTTCTGTAACTTACTCTGACTGGATTTCAGTGTAAATTTGTATGACCCATTTTCTCCTGCTTTACCACCATTTCACTTTTGCTTTTACTCTTGGCCTTATACTAGTACTGCATGACTGATTTTCCACTTTTTTTACATTGGCCTATGTCCCTTATGGTGGTTCCCATCATTCTTTTAATCTGCAATCAAAATGCTGCTACCTCTTCTCATTCTGACAAGATGCAAGGCTCCAGGTCCTTTCTCGTGTCCCAACTTCCTCAGCCAAGTTAAAATGGCAAGGACAACTTATTATACTTCTGAAGTTTCAGCCAGCCACAAATCTAACACACATTGCTAAATATGATTATATCAGACTATTTACATACAAGGCTCAGAACACTGTACAGGTATCAGTAACAAACCAAAAACCAAGCAAAAATTATGTTAGATAGGTGAATAGTTTCCCTGAATATTATTGCTGGACATAGTTTATACATGTAAGTTACAGGACGATTAAATTAATGAAAATTCCAAAATTACTTCTACTACACAACTTACATTTTTCATAAACCTGCTTGAGGTTTTGCTTGATGCAGCAGCAGAATTTTGAGCATTTGCCATTCTTTCTTTCCAGATGTCTACCACATCTCTGTTACTGCCACTGTATGTGAATTAAATAATCCTTCTTATCCAATTTCTCTAAACATATTGAAAGCTTTTTCAGAGTCATCCTTACTACCCCTTAAGGGAAATAAAATGCTATTTGGATTTGTTCTTATATTTCACATTTAATAATTAATTTTTATAAAAGTCGCTGTATTTTTCAAAAATTTAACAATTTAATCGGTTAAGGTCCCAAAAAACATACCTGTGTAACCCTTCACTGACAATCACACTACATACAAACACAGTAAGAAATAGTAAAAAAAGCATGTAAAATCATACTACAAACTTAGTAAAAAAATAGGTGTCTCACGGTTTTAACTGAAGAACAGAAGTATCACATTAATAAAATACCACACTACAGCAAAGAAGTCTCAATGAAATTATCATTTCCTCAAGCCTGCTTTGGACAGGAGTAACATGTTATGGATCATCTCAAAATCAGTTAGGGCATTCTGGGAATAAGAGTAGCTGCTATGAACATGCTATTCCCTCCCCTCATAGTAATCTTACTGAATGAAGGAAACTGGTTTATACTGCAGATTTAAGGTTGGCAGATGGATTTAGTCTTATAAATTACAGTTACTAACTGCAGAATGCTACATAATTAAAAGTCATATTTTTTATGAAAGACAACTGCTCTTCCAAATATTACTTTGATTTACTTGATTAAATATTTACTTATGTGATTACTTGATGTAATTCATTTAATAGAGGACAGGAACAAGATCTTGGCAGTATAAGAAAAAAATCTCTTACCACATTGAAAACTGCAATGATTTATGATTCACACACACAGAGTAATCAGATCTGAATAACTAAAACCACTCTGAAATTACCTGAACTATACAGCAAGGAAAGGCTCACAGCTCTAACATCAGGTTCAAACTGGCAGCTGCGAAAGAGCATGATGCTGTATTTCCAAGAAAGGGTAGTACATGATGGTGTTCACATTTCAGCCTTAGTCAGAAAACTCTTAATGTGATTCTGACTATCTGAACAGAAAGCAGAAACAGAATGCAATGCTTCTTCCTCATAGTGCCTGAAAGGATACCTTGCACATTCAGAAGGAAGAAAAGAGATTATCAGGCCATTAAATTTCCTCACAATTGATCTCCATGACACTGGAAATGATTCTCTTTCTGTTTTGTGTTCTGCTGCTTTCAGCTGTCTCACGAGAGAGTTAAAATTCACACCCAAAAGGATTAAGATCTCACAGTAGTTCCTAAAAAAAATTTGCACTCTTGCTCCTCATTTCTGCACATCTATTTTGAAGCAACTACTTCTGCCTCAAGCAAGTTACTTGCTCAGAAGAGGCAGACAGGCACTAGCCTGTAAACTCTACTACTTAAATCAGTTGAAAGCAGGTCCATTGACAAGATTTCTAGCCTCCACAGTCCTTATCCAGATTAAAGAGTGCTTAGCACTTACTTCAGTCAAGTGCCACTTCCTTCTCCCAGACAAGACACTATGATTATCAGCAATAGCCTTGACACCCTCGTTCAAGATTCTCTCTTCTAAGTAATTTTTTTTGGCCATCCTGTAACAAATTACCAATTCCCTCAGGTACTGGGGAAATGTAGAAGTGGAGTCCTGTATCCAGCTCCCTGCACCGTAATTATCATGCTACCTTGCTACCTTTGGTAATCCCACTATGTTAACTTTAGTACATTCCCCAGTTATCTGGAGGCTGTTAACCTAGTACCATCTCTTCACTTAAACACTTGAAAATGAAGTCAACAGCGGTTTCTTTCATCATCTGAATGTAGTCTTGCTGCATTTGCACTGACATCACAGAACTGGACATATTATTTGCTATTAATGTATAGCTACAATATTGCAGTTGCATAAGCCCACATAAGAGTGATTTTGAATGCACAAAAAATTAATCATTTACTAATAACCACATTCATTCTGATGGCTTCCAATTTTGAAGTATACTAATACTAATATTGCTGTGGTGACAGAAATTACTGCTATCTAGGGGTATCTTGAGAGCTGGTTAAATGACTCTTTACTGGCAGGTAAGTGTCATTAGCTTGGGATGAGGAAGCACTAATTGTTCAAAGTAGTCAATTGCTGTAAGTAGCTTTTGCTTTCCAGAGTGTTTAAAAATAATTCAGGGATTTATTGCCATAAATGGCAGCAGCCTTTGTGCATGCAGAGTACAAACAGCACTGTAGAAGTATCTCTGTCTATTTGATGTTACAATTGGAATAGGGAGAGTGTTATGAGCCAGTTTATGAACCAACCTCAAGCTGACTCAAAATTTAAAATAAAAAAATAAAAAAGGAAAAAGAAAAAAAAAATTATATGCTAACTGAATCATATAAGATTATATCTAACATCAGTTATAGACAGAATCAAATAATTTCAGGTAACTCTTGAAATGCTTAATATATCTCACTAGCAGCTGTAAACATTATTCTTCAAAGGCTAATTTCTGTGTAACTGCACTTAGCATTAAGGGGCGACTGAACCACTGTAATACCAGGCAGGGTTAATTTGTCCTATTATTTATGCTTTAAGATCTATTCAGCCTGTGGAAAGCTAGCAGTTTTACACATCCAAGAAAGTGGCAGATAAATATACAAATTTTAAAATTATTTTAACAGTGACATTTGTTTATACAGTTTGGAATGAACTTGACTAATATTTCGTAGGTAGCAGTTCACCATGTAGTTCAGTATGAATCTGTGTCCATCAACACAAGCACTCTTAGCAAAGGTCTTCAGAATTCTACTGATCTGCACATCACTACCTATGACTTCTATAGGAAATTGTAAAGTAACTTTACAAAACCTATAGTAAAAGGAATTAAATGCATTTAAAAAACAGTAGGCCCCAATTCGAAAAGCTCCAGAGAGATGTTTTTTGAATGAGGTGTGCAAATAAAAGAAGGTAATTCTTCAGGAATTTAAGAAATCAGAGTCAAAGTTTCCCTACAACCCTGGAAAGGATTTTGGTGTAAAAAAGTACTGTGTTAAAAGGGATTGCTTTAAAGGGAAGTAGAATGCGTGCATGTATGACTGGGGTTCCTAAAACCATGAACTATGACGTGATTAAAGAATTGTTACTCATAAAGTTCACTGCAGCTGCAGATCAACTGAAGTCTAACAGACATGCTGGGATTCTCTTGCCTCTGTTAAAAGATAAGCACCACTCAAATACTTAAAATATTCTTTACACTAGAATTTGGACTCTGGGGATGGTTGAAAAGCTTCCTGGTTTGAATGAATGCATTTGTTTTTACGATTTACACAAATCAATTTTTTTCTGAGAAGAGCTCACTACATGCTGACCATGGCTCAAATGTCATCAAGCCTGCCTATTAGAACATCACCTGCATGCACCACATTTTCTTTTAAATCATCTTCCTACAAAAGACCATGCTTTAAAAAGAAAAAACACTCCAAATCACTTCAGATTCAGAGCAATTACCTTAAAAGCATTTATGCTAAAGAAAGTACTATCGATTGTTGCTCATCATCTTTCAGGTCATGTACAGTTAACAAAAGGAGGATTAAATTTAGCTGTCTAATTACAAGGGATGGACTGAATTCCCAGAAAACAATGCAGCAGCTCATTTTCAGAGCAGATATTGCAGATCTATGGCATTTGACAGCTTAAGTTCAAGCTGTGTATCTATCAATAAGGGTGTCTCCGTTTTTAAGACAGTTATAACATGCTTTTTACATGTCATATAACTTATAATATATGAAGCTACTGCTAGAAGCTAAAAACTAGGACACAAATCTACCTAATATAAGCATAACTAAATATGCCAGGTTATTTAAAACTGAATTATATGTATCTCAAGCACGCAATACTTTTTTTCTAAAAAGGTACTTTTTTTTCTAAATTAAAAAAACTTTGTCCAAACTGAAAAATGAGATAGTCATCAAAATTCTAAACAACTGCTTTCTCTGTGCATCTATCATTGATATTTTGAAGGACATGAAAAAATGTATTCGTTATTTCAAATGTTTTGTACTTGAAACCATGTTCAAGTCTCTTAATCCGTTGCATTAAAATTGAAGTTATGAAACCTGTCTGTAAACATGTTGGAGGTAGCAAAACAAAAAATAGAATTAAATATCATTTAAGGGAAAAAAATCTGCTAACAGATTCCAGTATTAATCACAGAAGCACAAAACCTTCATCTAATAAATCATTCTGAAAAACAGACAAAAATACTTGTAACTTGTTGAAAATGAAGCCAATGCATCTGGCATATAAAGCTTGATACTGAGTAGGCAGGGAAACATGCATACGTATCTTACTAAAATAATCCTTCCAGTAAATACTACTTGGAGATGGAATATTTACAGGACTTAGGAACAGAGAAGACAGAAACAGTACTCAGGAACAGCTTGATACAGTAGTCTTGTTTATGTCATAAGCAGCCCAACTTGTGCCTCAGAAACCTCTTATTTTAAAATCTTTTTAGTAAAATTCAATGACCACACCTGTATTGCTGAGATAATCATAAGACATCAATGCAGACTAAACCTACAGAAAGAAAACACTGACACAAATACAGCCATAGGATATCAAAGATGGTGAGAAATCTAGAGACAAATTGAAAAGATTAAAAGTATTCCCCAGGATATTTTTTGCTTAGTTTTCAAATACAAGCAGTGCAAATTTGAGCATTTATTGCTCAAATCAGTTGAGCATTTATTCACAATAAATGATACACACCCAAATTAATTTACTTTCCATCGTTCCACCCTAGTTTGGGAAGCAAAGTCAGGCAGATACCAGTACATTTTCCACTTGAAATATTAATGAACTTGGCTTCCACTAGAAGTTTTGTTCAGGATGGCCACCAGGGATTTAAGAAGGCAAAAAGTATTGTTGAGGGATTCGCATCACATTAAGTTTGATTTGACACATGACTACCACCACTGACTTTGCTGGATTTAGTCTTGTTTGTGCTGGTGTAAATGAGAGGTAACTCAGTTTCATATACTTTTTAGGACCTATCAGTTTTCACATCTACTTTGATCAAACCAGCTCCTTTTGCAGTAGCTAGCTCTTTTCTATCTGTAGCACCGTTTGGATCATTGACCAAGTTGCCCAGTTTGATCTCTGTTAGTGACAACTTTGAAAATGATCCACAAAACCAGTAGGTGGCACTTGGCAGATTTATACTCACTGATGCTGCAAGCAACAGCCAGAAAAACAAAGAGCAAGCCACAGTCATCACACTTTTAAAAATACGTATAACTAGTTCCATAAAAAGAAATAAAAATCTTTTCCTCTATTAGCAATACTGGTCAAATGAAACAAAAACTGAGTTCAGCTATTAGAATTATTATTCTATATTGCTCAATTTTTATATATGGCTCAGTCTGACGCATGTCAGTTGGTTGCTACGAATATTATGGCACACCACTATAACATTTTACACCACCATCTGTAACTGCTTGATTTGTAAGCCTAAGATCAAGACTTGAATATTCAGCAATAATTCAGAAGCTCAGAAGTATTAGCCCAAAAAAAGAACATATTTCAGTCTGTCTAGCCAACCCCAAAAGCATGGTGCATTGCCTGTTGTACTCTATACACACGCATTTGGAAGTATCTTACTACCAATGATACATGGCAACACTGGTTAATTACACAACCAGTTTCAATGCATTGTTTACACAGATACTTAGAAATCTCCTACAAACAGTCCAGCAGTAACTTGCACTTTGCAACTGAAGACCAATGAGCTGTCACACTGGCCAAGCCTCTCCCTTTTATTAGGATATATTGAGTGGCACCCTTGTGCTTCCACAGCTGACTTCTTCATAGGAGTAAAAAAACTTTTACTACATTGAGATACAATAGTGCTGATAAAAGATAGCCAAAGAGGGATCAAAGATTACACAGAAGCAATCACATTCTGGTACAGCTATTTATAATATATGTGTTTCTAATCCTTTGAATATTCTACATCTATTTACAGTGATCCTATATTATTACTGTAAGAGCCCATTACACAGCTTGATTTAAGAATAAATAAAGAAGTTGCCCTCAATTTTTCCACAAGCATACTATTAATTTACCCCTTCCCATAGAATTTCTTTTTAAGAGATATATTTTTTTTGAAGTTTCCCAAATAAAGCAGGAAATCACTATTGTGAGACAAACAGGGGAAAAATGACAGATTTCTTTTATTTAGTAGTCACTGAACTCCGTAATTTGTTCCTTATTAATAATATTTTTCAGGTATATCCATCAGGGATAAAAGAGATAGTGGCATGAAGACTGGACATCTATAGATCAGGTTCTATGAGGAACACCTGAAAGAACTAGCATTATTTAGCTTACAAAAAGCAGGTTTAGAGAATATATGATAATCTTCAAACATAAAAAACTGCTGCAAAACCATTTTTCCAGCTATACAGTGGGTATGACAAAAACCAATGAGATAAAATTTCTACATGAAAGATGGACAATGGTAAAACAATTCTAATGGTAAGGCTAAAGAAGCACTACTCTATTTCCTGCAGAAAATCCTGGGTGTCTAGTATCTTTCAGAAAAGATAAATTTCTGTATGGAACACCACAATATAGCTGGAGTAAGTGAATGTTTTTGAGCACAATATATTTCATCAAAACTAAGTTCAGATTCCAGATGTCTGTTACCCATTCATTTATTATTCACCCTTGCTGCCCTATTAACTTTTTTTCATGTGTAACGAATGTGTAAGAAATGGTTTCACTGAAATCTTATGGACAGCTAGTGGTAGAAAACAGAGTAAATGACCTTTTGATTTCTTCAAAATTTTTTAACTGACTCTAATTATAACCTGTTTGCAGATTCACAAGCAAGAAAAAAAAACAACCCATATTAATGAGCTAAATTATTCCCTTTGAATAATTCATTTAGCATGATCATAAAATGACACTTTTTAAGTAGAAAGTATGTTTCAGAAAACACAGGTGATGAAAAGTTATCAAAGAAATATCTGTATTTCTTGACAAGCTAGATTCTGAAGCAGAATTCTTGGATTTATTCAACTTTCTACTGGACCTTTGTAAATAACAGCATCACTTACAGACAAATAATTAATCTCTTTAAAAGAACAAAGAAGACTTTAAGAGCTATCTCCCCCATTACCATCAATCCTTGTTAACCTATAAGCTGTCCAAATTACATTAGAGAAGGTGCTGTGGCATCAGACAGCAAATGCTAACCCTTGACTTAAGGCCTGTCTCATGATCTAGGTCTTTGACCTTCTCGGGAATTGCTTTGTACCTTTGCCTTCACATTATCAAGAGACAGGGAAGAATGACTGGCAGAGACACGTGTTGTCTGATAGGCTTCAGTTTTGAAGCAAACTTGATGATAAAGTTTTATGTACCTTCCTGATTTTGGCATGGAAAAGAATATTTTAACAGTGTAATTCAGTTTTGCTCATCAATCAAATATCCTATATTAATGGGGTTTCTCTGATCACCCTCATTGTAGGAGGTACCAATGACTGAAGAATATCTAAAAATGTATAATCTTCCTAAGCAATAGAAACCTTTGACAAATGACATCTCTAGTGTCTTTTAGGCTGGAAGTTATTCATCTTCCAGCTATCTTAGGTGTAAATGAATACAATGAAGGGACTCCAGTGTGAAATTAACCAACATGCAGGATCATACTCTGGTTTTAACCTCCAGTAATAACTAATGCATTTTGATGGCTACACTTTAGTGCTAATTTATAATTAACTTCAGGTGCTTCTTTGATCTTGCTGATATATTTTGTCCCCATTTTCTTATCAAGAGTCTCCACGCAGTCTGTAATTATGCTTCTTAGTGTGGCAGCACCTTTGAATAAGTACATGCATTAATATATGCTCTGGGAAAACATCGGCTGAGCCAAGGCAAGCTTTTATCACTGAGCTGGAGTACCATCTGAAACACTGCTGATTAAAAATGTAGTATTATATATTTATATATTTATTTATATTTTATCAGCTTATAATAAATTTACCATAAAAATAAAACAAAGATTCTCAGTTTTAAGGTAATGGATAATGGAAGCAGTACAGCTAGCATCCTTCCAACGATACAAACATTAATGCAAACAGAGCATTAATATCATAACACTACAAAATGCAAGTGCCATGTTTTATATCCATCTAGACTCCTCCTCCAAAGAGGAAGATATTTCAAACTTTTTCTGAATAATGACATATTGAACAGAAAGATATTTTAAAAGTGTTAAAAACTGTTCTAACAATACAGTGATACAGCCTAAGCCTCCTGAAACAACAAATAAATACATAATGTAAGGGAGCAGAGACATATAACTCATCTACCCATCCAAAGGAACTATCTGTAATCCTCAGAAGACAAACTCTAATCTTGTATTTTCAACACATAAATAAGACATGCACCAGAGACAACATGACTGAGATCCTTTTATTAAGCACTTTCTATCTGAGAAACATGAAATGAAAATTGCAACAGAAGTGCTAGGGGCAGTTCTTTTGTAAACATGTCAATCTACAGGTACAAATTGGGGCTGGTATGGCTGCCCAGTCATGAAACTGATGCTTTACTGATACGCTACTCCGAAACTCAAAAATGGCCACAATTTTGCAGGTACAAAATACACTTCATACTATACATTTCTTTCCCCAGGCAGAGAAAGTCTGACTGCTCTAGAGCACTTTTTAACCACACAAATTTGCAGCATGGATGCATGCACAAATATATCTGGTTAGTTGGAGAGGACAAAAGTGGGGAGGTTGGTACTACTGTAACATTGTAGAGTCAATCTTCTATTGCATTACAGTTGTAAGAAAACTATAAATCTAGTTTTCTAGATCACAAAAATCACAAAAACACATATTTTGTGATGTTACTTCACAAAGTTCTGGCTTTTAACTCATCGCTAAAAATCTCAGCAGCACAGGTACATACTAATCTAGACATACTGCATGATTACTGTTTCAACTAACACAACCTCCCCAATCTAGGACTGCTTTAATTCAAATCAGTAATTGTGACAGCACTTGAGAAATCCATGAATCAACTTTCTGGGCTCTGACAAAAGGGCAACTGCATCATTTGTGTGTTTGTATCAAACAGTATCAGTACCTACTCTGCCCTACCTCTTCTACCAGGTTCTGAGATACCTTCTGAGTCCCCTTTTGAAAGGGAGAAACACCTGATGCAATAGCACTAGATCCCTTCAGTCTCTGCCTCCTTCACAGTAGAAATAGGAGGCAACTAAAACCAAAGCAAAATAATTACATTTTCGCTGCATCTGGAGTACCCTATAATTGTGCCTTCCAAAATCAGCCACAGAGTCATGGTCAGGAAGTACTGATATATTAAAATGAAACACCAATATGTCTACTTCACAAGAGTAATGCTTTTTATGGAAAAAAAATCATTCCATAAAACATGGAAACCCCCCCCAGAATGTGTGAAATTCACAAGCTGAAGCTAAGACTGATGGGTGGCTAAACATGAACCCACATCTTTCATTTTGTTAATTTTCCTTCTGCACAGCTGAGATAAAACCAGACAAAGTAGCACAGAAATTTTCTAACATCACAGATACAGCAGTCTTCTTTCCCATCATAAATCATCAGATGAAAGGCATGTTGTGCTTATTTTACTGCAGATCCATTCATTATTCTACCTGGCAGCAATCTGCGTTTTTTTTAAATAAATGCTCCTAGTACAGTTTTACAGTCATGCCACACAGCACAAACTGGAGATCTGCCAAAGTGCAAATCAAGTAATTTGAGGAACTTTTTTCCTATGCCAAGTGAAGCAGCTGTCCGTCCTCATAAAATCTATGCAGGCTATTATATTTTTCTGCTTAAGAGACAGTATTTTGTTGTCTTTCAGATAAAAGGTTCAGTGTTGTCCATCATGGAGCTCCCTCTTTCACATAGCAGTACTCAAGTACCCTTATAAGAACACCTGAAAGGACCTTGCCAAATATATTTTGAGAGTGAGAATCTTTTTAGTCTATTTAAAACCAAATCCATTTGCTCTCTTCTAAAGTGCTCCCAAAACTGTCGCAATTCTTCTTGAATTATCACAGCTCACATTTCGATATTATCATAAAAAGCTTTTAATAAGTATTAAGAAAATCCACATGGTAACCTGTTTAGAATGTCTTCTTGTTATTGACTCTTATCTTAGTCATTGTAATTTCTTTATGATTATAACATTAAGATTAATTTATGTTTACAATGTTTATTTTCTTATGGTATGACACCCTTTTTCAAAATACAAGTGATACCTCAATGATACATGTGCATCCAAAAAGAATTCCATTCATATTTTGTCGAACGTCTCTTAGAAATTCATCAGCTATAGTATTTTACATATGCAGGATTTTTTAGGAGACCTTCAAACGAACAATTGTGTTAAACATCTGTGTTAGAATGTACAAGAAACTATGAGTATCATCAATAAAATTATTACATATTGAACACAAAATTAAAACCAAGTAGGCTTACTTTTAATCCTTTTGGACTTTTGCCTTTGTTGAAGATGTAGCCTTGGGAAAATTACACTTAACACTATTATCCTTCAGTTCAGCTCTTTCATATTTTTCATAGCAAATTTGGTCTATATCTGTTACCCTATAGCATTAGAAATTCACTGGGATCTGTGATACTCAAGCACCACATAGATAAAATGTTTGAGGGTTTTCTTACAATTCAAATCTGTACAAAAGTATCTACCTAGATGGACAGCATCTCAAACTCCCCACAATTAACTATTCCAGAGCAGAGCTCTGAGCAGAACAACACAGCTAGCAACCATGCTGCCATGATGATCATTAATGGTAAAACCATCTGACGTGTCTCAACTACTTCTGCACAGCCAATGTACATAAACTTTGCCTGGAATTCTTGCCTGTGTCTCTAATATAGTTCACTGTTGCTGTTAACGGCAAACAAATGCTAGTATTTTTGATCCATCAATGTTCAGAAATCTGTACCTGGGGTTTTCTTTGCCACATTTTCTTTCAAAAAAATTCCTCAGTGCAGCTGCACAGGGGTAGAGAAAAGAGGAAGAAAATGGGTTTTCATCACTACTGAACTTGCTACGGATGACTGCATTTCCTACCCAAGTAGTTTTGCCCTATTCCAGTATCTAAGATGAGAAGATCAAGAAGACAGAAGCAGGTTTTACTGAGGTGCATGGCAGGAAGTTCAGAGACAATAGTAATAATTTGACACATGGAAAACATTCAGCCAGAAGACAGTCAAACACTGGAACACACTGCTCAAACAGCTTGTGGAATATCTGTCCTTTGAGATTTTCAGATCCAGGCTGGATAAATTCCTGAGCAACCTGCTTGGAATTCAGTTGTTATCCTGCCTTGAGGAGATGTTCTAGATATTAAAAAAAACCCAAATAACAAAAAACAAAAAACCCCACAAAACCACAAAAAAACACCAGAAAAAAAACCCCCAACAACAGCAAAACAAACTATCAAAGAAAAATATATCAATCAATAAGTGAAACTAAGACAAATTTAAACGAGATATCAGTCTCTTAATTTGTAACAGTGAATGTGATGCTTCCTTAGGTTTTCTAAGTCTATTAACTACACAATGCTAAAATCTGTGACGTGGGTTTTTGGATTTGCTTTTTATAAGTGTCTTCTTTTTCATAACTAAATTTCAGTAGCTATTTGAGCCAAAAAATGTACAGTCACCGTCCATCACAAATATTTTTGTTGAAACCAGTCATATGAACAAAACGACGTTTGAGCAGCATCTGCATAAAGCGCTGCAATATAGAAAAAAAAAACTTTCAGAGAACTGAGCAGATTACCCATAACTAGAATGGCTCATTTCCTTAGGGAATTATAAAACAGCCTTTTAGGACAGAAAATTTGAGCTCCTAAGTTTATCAAAATAAATGCTTGTTTTCTTAAATGCGTTACTACAAATGCAGTAACGCATTTAAGCAATGCATTTAAGTAATCTTAAATGCAATACTACAAAGCACAAACCAAGAACTAGAGTGAAATGAAATAACAATTCAAATAATCAAATGACTTAGATTCAGTATGGTAACAACTTTATGGCTCAGTAAGGATATGGTCACCTGAAAAAGTTGTCATGACTCAAAGGTATGCACGTACAGCACCTCAGCTAGTTATTTATAGACTACTGTTACTTATATGCTACTGTTCTGTGGTAAGAAATATCACTTTAGTCATGAGGTGAAGCCAAGCACATAGGTGGCTACCAGAGACTACTAGCACAGTAGAAAATCCATACTTCACTTTACTCATGAGGTCTGCTTTATGTGTTAATAACTTTCTGCATATTTTGGAAGCAAAAGCTTCTAATTAAAGCCAATTTCTTCTCCAAAGTACTTGTAGCTCTGGAAGCATGAACACCTTATCATAATGAACCTCTGCCTCCTCTGAGGGAAGAGGCATACACGCAGCAGTTAGAGACAAAAACCAATGCATGCTCTTTGCGTGTGTGGTAGTAGCAAAACGTGTAAACACTGCAGTGATCTTATGCATTTCTGCAGCTAAATGTTCAAGAGAACAGATCAAATACTTTAGAAAAACTCTTGCAGCCCCATAAAGAGGAAAAATGCAGACTGAATCCTAGTGACTAAACTAGCGGGCCTCAACATAGGCATATACAATTAACATCAACTGAGACAAATAACTGATCTGCACACATAGATTTAGACTGACATCACTAGCGACACAGCATCTTTGAAGACATATGAACACACATATAAATCAAGCTATTCAAGAAAAAAGTAACTTGTCAGCAGCAAACATTAAGGTAACAAGAATCAGATAAAAAAAAAAAAACTGTTAAAGAATGACTTTGAGCAGGAATGCTTGTATGTGACTGCATCAAACGAGATGCACATTAAAGAAAGAATAACCCAAGGCTCCGAAACATAAATATCCAAAAAGCAACTGACTACTTGCCTTTTAAGAGAAGTCCCCATAAAAATCTAGTTATCTTCCTCCAAAAGTGGTGTCATTGCTGAAGAAGAAATAATCATGAGACAATAAAGCAAGGCTCAAGTTAGCTCTGAGGGCCTTCCACAAAACCTGTGACAAAATTCCTGCTGAGTTCAACAGGACTGCATCTTCACTTGTGCCTTTGCCTCGAGTCTGCATCTTTGGGCATCACTTTGGGCTACAACTTAAAAACATTTGCAAACTCAAGCCACAGCAAAATCAGCCAATGCATTACTACAACATAGTTCTGCCTACTTCCTGAAGCCACGCTGCCTTCACAAGTGCTTCCACTGTGCAACCTCTCTGTGAGAGGTCACTTCTCCATTTCATATATATTCACAAAACAGAAGTGCTACAGAACACCTGCACTAACAGACCCTCAGTTTAAAAGCTGGGAGAAGGGAGGGTAATACATGAACACACTAAACTATAGGTTTATTTCCATTACAGTAGACAGTGAGTTGTTAGAGGCTGTAACTCTAAACCTTACAATTTCCTTTGTTTAGTAGAACCATGTGAAATAACTCATTCTACAACTATGTGAGTAACAGCTGAACACTGTGCACTCCTGCAAAAACAAATGGACTGGAGAAAAAAGCAATATGACATGAAATGCTACAAACCATGTGTATTTCTTTGTAAAGGGCAGACAAAAGCAGCGCCCTCCAGTATACCTATATTCATCAACTGCTTTCCCAGTGTCCATAAAATCCCTACTTAGCAACAAAATACTATGCATCTGTCGTGGTTTAAGCCGAGCTGTAAATCAGAACCATGCAGCCTGCTCACTCACTCTCCCCCTTCCCTCCCCTCAGCTCCCGGAGGGATGGGGAGGAGAATCAAAAAAATGTAACTCCCACAGGTTGAGATAAGAACAGCCCAGTAACTAAGATATAACACAAATCACTACCACTACCACCAATAATAATAATGACAAGGGAAATAACAAGGGGAGAGAATACAACTGCTCACCACACCGACACCCAGCCCAATGCCTATAGTGATTTAGCCCTTCCAGGTAACTCCCAGTTACATCCTGGGCATGATGTGCTGTGGTATGGAATACCTCTTTGGCTAGTTTGGTGTCCTGTCTCTGCTTTCTCCCAGCTTCCCCTCCTCCCTGGCAGAGCATGAGGCTCAGAAAGTCCTTGGTCAGTGTAAACATTTGAGCAGTAGCTAAAAACATCGGTGTTATCAGCGCTGTTCCCAGGCTGAAAGTCAAAACACAGCACTATACCAGCTACTAAGAAGGAGAAAAAAATGACTGCTACTGCTGAACCCAGAACAGCATCCAAGAGGCAGTAAACACAACTGTTTCTGCAGCTTGTCATCATCTTTGGTTAGCAGGTCAGAAGGAACTACTATTGTTAGAGAGGAAGACCTCTGTCTACAGGGTGGCTGTCTCCCTGCACAGCTATAGCAAAATATGATGCTGCTATCTTTATTCTGCCTTAATGCTGCAGATAAAACTGAAATAGCTCCCATGAATAAAAATACATTCAAACCACATCTCAAATGTGAGGTTAAAAATCAAATTTTTATTCCAGAATAGAACACATATTTTCAGCAACTCTATAGAGGGCAGCTCTTTTTTCACTATCACAGACAACTATAGAGACAGCTTGGCTTCACACTGCCCCTTCTCTTCAGAGACTATTCAACTGCAGAACATTCTATATGCTCACATCTTCAACTTGAATCCCAGTATGGCAATATGTCACTCCACAAAGATAGTAACCGTAGCTCCACAGCATTTCTGTGTTTCATATATGTAATTCCAATAGCATTAATTAAAATAAAAAGTAAACTGTCTACTACATACATCATCCAATTACATCAAACAAGTTTTTAGCAATATGGTTATTTGTAAGAAGCATATATTGAGCCACAGTCTACCTCCAGCTTCCAATAACTGAGGGCAGGTATGAGGCAGTGTAAGATAGGATGTGACACACCATGGAAGCTTTAGGGAAGATTTATAAATAGGGAATCCTTTGTACCTACATCTGGAATGCCCAGAGTATACAGACTCACTGCACCTCATAGCACACTGAAGGCTGCCTTACTTAGCCACCTGTGTCCGGCTTTAACACTGTAGGAAGTATAGGATGTAGGAACCGATTTTTCCTACAGTGATCTCCCAAGTACTCTTAATGCAAAACTCTACCTCACATACCAGCTTGGGCAGCATGCTTGCTTAACACATTAAAAGAACTCCAACAAAACAAAACAGGCTTGAACCCACTTCCCTGGGTTCCCTGCCACAAGGAAGTGCTGCAGGCCTAGTACCACAAAGTTCCTCCCTGTCGCTGTCTACACCTCAGTTTCTCACAGTAATGCATATGGGCCTAGCAGCAGAAGAGCTTGTGGCCCACAGTGACAGCACACCTCAGTGAAGCAGGCTGCATGCCTGGGAGCACTGTACACCAGGCTATGAGGGAGGCCATAGCAGAGCTGGAGCTGCAGCCCTGAATCTTCTTCTCTTCCCCAGAGCAGCAGAGATGCAAAAAGTCACTATAGAGCAAAATTCATGCTCGTTGGTTCTGCATTTTCAGTTTTGTTGAGAAACCACCATCTTCTGTGCACATACTGGAGGACATTTGCATTGTATCTACTGCCTGCTGGAGGGCTGTCAGCCATCTGTTGGTCATGAATTGGCCACATTTCCTGACCCCAAGTAGTATTCCATTTCACCAGGGCATAGCAGGGATTACCTGCTCATCACATGGGTTTGCATGCCTACTCTCCTGAGCCAGCTGACAATGTATCCATGCTGCTCAGCACTGTGTCTAGGCGACCTCTCACTCCCGCCAGCTGCACGGCCGGAGTGCAGGCTCCCTAACCTGACTCCATTAGAATAAGCTACCAGGCAAGGTTTAACTCTTGGAATCACAGAATCAATTAGGTTGAAAAAGACTTGTAAAATCAAGTCCAACCATTACCCCCAGGAAGCAATCAGGCTAAACACCCAAACTGAAGCTCCTAATTCAGCCCTATGCAGACACAAACTTAGACATTAAAACATTTTGGTATAGAGGGGTTTAGTCTTATGTAACTAAAACATTGGTGTGTTATCAGCATTGTTCTCAGACTAAAGCTAAAACACAGCACAGCACCAGCTTCTAGGAAGGAGGAAAAAAATAACTTACAGCTGAAACCAGGACATGTTGTGAATTTAAGATTTTTCTGAGCCTTTCATTCACAGAAAACTTTTGATACTCGGGACTTTTTTTGTTAGTTCAGGCAAAAACAACGTTAAAATAGCATTTCCATCAGGAGATTCTACTTTTCAGTCCTTTCTAGTTATTATATTAATCATGACTCTTTAAAATGGCCTAGCTAAGCATCAAACTGGGAATTGTTAGAGAAAGTATGCTCTCACTGTTTCACCATTTCTCAAAAATCCATTTACAGGGTTGCAAAGGTATTTGCTTTTATATGCAGCCAGTGTTTCTTTCTGCTCCCACAGTAATTTTGCTCTATGTACGAACCAGCACTTTAGGAAAATGAAAATAGAAATACTTATTTTCTGCCCTTAGAATTAGTTTTTAAACTTTGAAAAGTTCTCAGTCTTATGTTTATAAACAAGAAATGGTACTTGGTTCCTTAAGACCTGCTTTCATTTTACTGGGGGTACCTTGTGTTTCTTTGAACTCTACTTTTACCAAGAAAATGTCTATGAAGTGCTTTCATAATCAAATGCATTACAATTCAGATTGAAGAAAATATTTGGCTTCCTTCTTTTGATACTAACACTGAATTATAACCTATACAGAAACTGGGAGCCAAAGCACTTCAATGAAGATGGCCTGGTTCAGCAAAACACTGAATAATGTATTTTTGGCTCACTGAGGACAATGGGAAGAGTAGACCTGAAGTAATATAGGTACAGATATACTTAACCACTCATAGCATGTAGCTAAGTACCTTTTCCCGTATGCTGCACTGGCTCATTTGCCATTCCTATCCAAAACAGTCATTTCTCAGGAAACTGAAAAAAAAGCTGGCCCTTGTATCTCCATCATTTAGACTTTGAGTACTTGCACTTCCATTTGTGATATGCAACTAGACCTAATAAAAATGGTGTCTTAATATATCTATGAATGTAATATCTGTAAAGAAATGTCATTTGCAATGTCAGAAAAGAATTGGTAAAAACTTTCCTCTGTCCAAGTTATTCCAGATCAAAGCTATGCAGTGAAAACCTGTTAAAAGAGAACCAGATAAAGAATAAACTTGTTAGGCAAATCAAACCAGCCAGTGGTAAAATGATAAAATATTGAAATAACTACTTAAAAAATTAATCCCTAAAACCTTCAGCTAGATTAACACATATTTTAATACTGCTTGACAAAGTGTGCTGCCTTTCATTTTTCTTCTGCTACACAGTACGTATAAAGAAATTCTTTTCAGAAATAAATGTGTTCACCAGTGTCTTCATTTTTCATTGGCATATGTATCTCAACACTTCATCCTTTTGGTATGAAAGAAGCTTGTTTTATTCACACAAATTCGGAGCTGGAGCCTAATGCTTTATTTATCTGCATATCATAAAAAGTTTCCCCATCGTTCTTGTATGCTGACCCCCTAATCCTGTTCCTAGAGATGAATGTACCAGTGATGATAGGCAGCAGGCCACTCTGTCAACCAATCATTTTTTTTTTTGGTAACTGTTCAAGCTTTGGAAACTTCTATATGAAGTTCTCTGAGAGAAAGTATGCTACCCAGGAAAATCTGCTATTAGAAATGCCCTTTTTCTAGAGTCTAATCAGAAATATCCTTTTAGAAGCTGTGTGTGACCATTACACCATTACCTAAATGTTATTAAATAGCTGTAATAATTTTATAATGATACTTCATTATTAATAACGTTTTGCTAACTCCACTAATTTAAAATAATTTAGTATTTTTATGTTAACATATTTTTAACTTCCATTAAAAAATGTTGGTTCCTTATTGGAACAGATTTGATTTACCAGTTAATGACTTAGACCACAGTCTTTCTTCACAATTAAGTCTTAAATTTGAATGAGCAAAGACAGGAGGATTTTGATCCTCAAAGGCAATTATTTTTAATAAATAGGAACAGTGCGCATTTGAAGCGGTTTTATGATCCAACATAATGCCAAACACCTAAATTCTGTAGCTTTCTGATTTCCCTGTACATTCCACTCGCTGCCGGTAAGCTGGTTTTCTGTGAGTGTATGAACAATGTATTCTCCGAAAGGTGCGCACGAAGTGGCCTCCTTGCCTTTTATGGTTCTGAATCCAGAACTGCATGTTGCTAGTAATTAGACACACAGACAGTTACAATGATTAGGAGGCAACTTAGAAACAAGATAGCACTGAAAGACCTGAACCCTCTAATTCCGGCAAATCTCCATTTAAACTGGATGACTTGGAATTTGTGTTCCCTCAAACAAGTAAAACAGGATTAAAGATAGAGCTGAATTATTAATTATTAATTAAAACTCCAGTTTACATATTGTTGGGATACTGTCTTAACTCATTAGTACATAAAAACTGTGCATCTGAATTCAATATATTGCATATTCACAAGTATTAGCATACAAAAAAGATCACTAAGTTTTCTGAAGTTATCAACCTTATTTCAAGACAAGCTCGTTACTACCAGCACTCCAGCTGACATCAGTGGCAGTACTTTATTAAACTAGACTGAATTAAAACATGGGTTTTCTCTCTGTACTTGCACACAGGCACATACTCACATACAAAACACGCACACAAGCGCAGCTTCAGGTAAAAATTACTTGTGTTCTCTGTTCTTCTCAAACATGAGATAGGTAGCAGAAAACAGGTTCTTGTTCTCTCCAAATGGAATAGAGAAAACTATGAGTCTTCTTGCTTCAGTGTTTTATCTCATATTCCAAACACAAACCCACATTCAGCTTTATCCAGTTTACTCATTAATTTGAGTTAAAATGGTAGGTATTTTCACATGACTCTTAGGAAAATCAAGCCTATAAGGACACCATGTAATGCATACATTAACAATCTAATGTATACATGTAACATACACATACTTTGCAAAAAATAGCATGAAGAATGATCACTCACATATCTGCTATTTGTAAGCCACCTATATTTTCCCATCTAAAGGGGTTTTTTTTTATTCTTATTATTGTTATTCTTATGTTCCTTTAATCACCATTATAAACTGCCTCTACCAGGAAAACTTTTAATATTCTATGCTTGCTGGCCCTAGCAGAAAAAAAATTCACGTCTATGGGATGGAGATGCTAGGTTTGTTTTCAGGTCAAGCAATCAGTTGCACTTCTTAAGCATCATCTCTTCCAGCTTCATCCATCACTGCTAGCCTTACAGAAACTTTCTTGCAGTGGATAAGCCCCATCGGGCACTTTTGTTACCACAAACCCATACTATGCTTAGCATAAATATCGCCAACCAGACTACACCCAGTTTTCTAGTAACTTATTAGGTATGTCATGTTAGCTAATCTGTCATAAAATATTTCTCCCCCTAGAGGGATTAAAAGAATGACATGCTTCTGTTGTGAAAATATGAGCAAGAAAAGTAGTGATTTCCCTGACAGGCCTAGATGGCTTTCATCAGTTCAGCAGCATTAATGTATAGAAAACAGATTCTATGCTTTACTTTAGCTAGAACATGTCAATCTATCATGCTAAAAATATCCATGACTAGTCAGCAAACATAAATACCTTATCCTCCTGCCTCTGAATTTAAAGCCATATTCCACTGGACTACATCTGCTGAAAGACTGGACAGAACGTTGAGTAAGCATAAAATTACTAAAAAACTCTCTGAGTCTCTGTGTGTCATATTTCTTTGACTACCATTAGCAAATCCCTCTTGTCTATGTCAATGTCAGCTATATAAGCATATTTTAATCTAGAAAATTCACTGAATACCATGGTATTTCCATGCCTTATGCAAATAATAAGGACAGTAAAAGAACTGATGTATACAGGGCACGTAATTCTCCTGGCAGATCCTGGCTACTAGGGAAAGAAAGTTTTTTAATGATATGTGTATATTTCCTAATAGCTATTTTCACATTTTATCTGACAGAATGAGTAAACCACATACGTCTGAGGAAGGAATTAGAGATACATTTGCTAAGCTGAAGGTACTTAGCATTCTTGTCATATCATATCTTTATTGGAAGGCCAGGAAAGGATAACGATTGTTAGACATTGCTCTTATTTCAAACCTTATGCTGTTAAAAATATTTCAAATTACTTTTCTATCTCAAAAGACTTCGGAGTTTCTAAGATTTTGTCAGAGATTAATGAAATAGCTTCTGAGAAGCCAAAATGTTTCTTTTCTATTCCTATAATCACTAAACCTGAAACCTTCTACAGGTTTTACGGCATAGGAGCCTAACACCATGTATGCTTCCTGTATAAAACACAGTTCCATTTGGGATCAATTTTGCAAACAAATAGCACAGCCAGGGTGATAAGCTGTTGCCACATCACCCACTGTTTGAATAATTACTTACAAGACAACATTTCTATCCACCAGTGTTCCCTCCAATCCCTAGTAAGGCACGGAGTAACTTGAACACCTACTGACTCAGTTCCCTCAATTATAAAAACCTCACTCAAGATCTTTTAAAGAGTTGGGTTGTTTTTTAATGTATTTTTGAACATTTACTCATCTCATCTAACTTTAGCCATTTAACTGAAGCATCCATGTTGAGGATAAAGTCCAAGCTAAGACTGTCCTGCACAATTGTTTGTAATGTTACACGCACCAAGAAAAAAATGCCAGAAGTATATGCACCTCAAATCAACTAAGCCAAAAGGCTCTTTCCTTACACAAATAGGGTCTCTTTCTGAGAAACCCTGTGGCAAACCCACAGGACTGCTGGGGTTACATCCCATTAACTTCCTTATTCAGTAAGTCAGTGTCAGAAATAGTAGCAGCTTTGTAGCATTGGGAACCCCCTCTACAGTCTTTTTTTTTTACCAGCTTCTGGCTCCATTGCCAGTGCTAGTGCAGTCATTCTGTGTTTCTGCTTGTTGAACTTGCTGTCCCCTGTTCTCTATCTACACCACAAATATGCACACACCAAACCACAGCAGTTATTTTAAAATCCTTTCCAACCTTACTCACCTTGTAACAAATAATACTGCTCTAGGTACTGAATAGCCACACTGTTCCTTGTATACATGTGGCCAGGCAAGGTGACTAGATCAGAAGATGCTCAGATGTGTTGTATCTGGCCGATACATTTCTGTAAACCCCAGCAATTAATATATGTAACTACTGTTTTAAGGGCCACTGCAAAACACAGCTTCTGAAATTTACTATTGTACATTTTCCAGACACAAGGGTTTCCTTAATAAAATGTACCATTTTAAATGTACTTTCCTTTCAAACCAGACTCCTGAGTAAGTTGCCTCTCTAACAGTAATATATCAAATAGGAATAGCATAGTACAATTTATCTCCTTTGATAGAAGGAAGAATCGGGAGGGATTTAGTACTTGAGGATTGGTGACCATTTTGCTTTTCATCCTAAGGCTTTTCTTACATTGCAAGAGATTTTCCAAAATGAGAATGAATCTTTAGTTGAACTTTAACTATAGGGTATTAAACTACAAGATGAGGGAAATGGAGATATAACATGACAACACCGCCAGTTCTTTCTGCAAGAGACCTGCAGCATGTCACTGCAAATGAGATGTCAATCCTGTAATTAGCAATTCACTCAGTATTAATTGTGTGTATGTTACTGCACATCAATCACTGTCATTTCCATGTAGTCAGGATGTTTTATAGAACCTAATTGGTAAACAATATGCGAAAGTTTAACCCTCTTTAAATTAAAATTGTCAAACATCTACATAACCTTCAGTGAACGCAGAAAACTATGTGCAATTTGGCCCCTAAATGGGAAAAGGGAATGTTTTAGCTATTTGTTTCTACAAATAGACTTAAAATCCTAGTAGGTCCTAAGGGAAAAACAAGCATGCATTAACAGCTACTAGTCCGCATCCAAAACAACTGTAACCAACATGCAACATGTACTTTCTTGTCAAGGATAACACAAAACTGAAAAAGCAGGTTGAAAAGTTGAAAGTCAAAACTCATTCCAGTAATACTATTCTTGATTAAAGATGTGTCCAGTGAAGCATAATCCATGGCTTCCCTGGCGAACAGGGGGGTCCAATTGTTTATGAAATATTTAATTCCCCGATTCCCAATTTGTCAACTGCAAACATCATAACTTGCTTTGATTTTCATCTGATAGATTTCAGAAAGCCCTCCACAGGAAAATTATATTTCTAATATATTATGAGAACATATAAATTATATTTCTCATGTAATGACTACTACAACCACCCTTTCACCTTAAATTTGATAGATTAAGTAGATTGAGCTCCTGGAACTCTTCCTTTTTAATACATTTTTTCCTATGCTTTAATTATTCTACTGGCTTTTCTCATCAGTGATCAACAACCTTTCTGAACTGCGAACATTAGTCTTCTACTAAGAGACCTCTGAAAGTGCCAAATAAAACAAAACTTATCCTTAATATTCTCAGGATTGCATTAAAACCTTTGCTGCCAATTACATTCTCTCCTAAACCGTAACTCCTGACTCAAAATGAATTGCTCATCCATTTCTTGTAAGTCACTTAGATCCTACACTTAATACAGTCAGCAGGTTCCTTAGGTATGTTTCTCACTGTGAGATTCATAACACTGAAGCACAACAACCGTAAGAAAAATTTTCCTGTGGCTAAAAGAACATCATGAAATGAAACGAATCACAAACTGTGACTCTGTCTTCAGTCTGTCTCATCTGGAGGGCTCAGGCCAGACTGCAAACTGTAACTCTTGCATGAAGCTGCCAAGTCTGCAAATTCCAAACTGGCCACCAGCTTTTTTTTCACTTAAACGAAGTTTAATCTAAAAAGCATATGCAATGAGCAGTTTAGGCATGGTTTACACAGTTTTCAGGTTAACTGCTTATTTACAAGTCAAGCTTTTAAATAATCTATTAATTTTATGACAGAAAATACTTATCTACAAAAGTTGCCAGAAACAGAGGGGTATCTTTCCATGTGTGGCATCACATTTCAATACCTTATTCCCTTTCTTTACCCCCATTTTGGGACTCATAAGCCAACAGGTTAAAAATGCTACCTAGAAATACTCACACTTCATTGGCTTCAGACAGAATGAAGGTGATGCACCTCACTGGTCTTTTAAAACATGGGATTTTTGTTTTAGCAAATATACATTTTCTTTTGACAATCTAGCAGATATGCAGAGACTGAAAACTGTGCTGTATCTGCGTAAAGTATAACAAATGTACAATATTCATGAACACCACTGCCATTATAACAAAAAGGTGCTTATACAAAGAAGACTACACACCAAGAGTTCAGTGCACAGAAGTTTTCACCACAGACCTAAACTCTGAATTCTTTACATGCAAATACAATGTCCTCTTAATTAAATGGTTAGTACTGTACAAATGAAATTAACATTAATCTGAGATTAGGAAAACAGATCAAGGCACATGTCACAAAGTTAGAATAACAATGTACTGGATATGCTCACAGAAACAAAATTAAGATTTGAAGGGGGGTGGCTACAGTCAAAGTACCTAGCTCCCACCAAGGCTTATGATTTTCTCCATTACCTACATCTGGAACACATGAATTTCACATCAACGCAGGTGGTTCTGAGGCACTTCTCCAAAGAGGCTGTTCTTTGCAGAATGAACAATCTTCTTGATCATGTACAGAGCTAATGAATGAAAAAAGGATAGAGCCTTCCACAAAAGAATAAAATCTATCCACACTGACACCTTGCATTATACTCACATATATTCTAGAAGGAAAGACACAGAATATAGAACTTAGTATGAGATGAGTAAAGTACCTTCCCAACTAAGGGACAGGAACATATTCATTTTACTTAAATATTTTGTATTCTGATATGCATATATATCTTACACCAGTTTTTACAGTTACCTATAAATAACTAATGATTTCCTTATAAAACACCCATACAAGCTTTGTAATCTCTTTTAAAATATAGATAAAATAATGGAGGATAAAACTGTACCGAATAAAATCAAAAAAGCTAAAAAAAAATTGATATTTAGGGGATTTATGTGCAACATTCATGGGAAACAATGATAGATCAGATCAGTAATTTACTGTGCCTATTTTTTACACTAGAAGTAGTATTGCAAAACAAAAGGCCCCCAAGGAAGCCTGAGCCAATATTGTTCTAGATTCTGAAGTAGCTGTTTAGGAAGATCCTTAACCATGTGGTTGGCTTCCAGCATGATTAATCTTATTACTTTCAATTGAACTATTCAAATGCTTCAATTAGGCCTCTTGAATGAAGTATGTTCACATAAAGTAACAGGGGAAATAAAAAATAGAAGATCACTGCCTTCCAGAGTATCACTCGTTCACAGAAGTCATTAAACTAGTATTTTGCTATTACAGCCTCTGCAACTGGCTGGCCTCAAAGAGCAATACAGTAATCTCACCCCACTGAGTTTAAAGCAACTTCTCATCCCTGCTTTTTTTTTTTTTTTCCCCTCAGAACTTTTTTGTCTATTATGACTGGATTCTTTGCATATTCCCTACTTCTCACTTTGGCCTCCTATACTCAGAGGATGGATCTCCACTGAGAATTAGCCTGCTCATGATTCAGAGCAGTTTCTGACCAACATCTTCAAGACAGCTGAAAATACTGTAATGAAATTCTGCTCTTCTGAAACAATGGGCACTAAAAGGAGTCATGAATTAACACAAGATTTTTTCACTCTGCCCCCATTTACTGATGTCTGGCCATGTATATGTTACTAAATGAAAAGTCTGGTACACACCTGGCTGTTGCTCTGGTATGCCAGGATGCATCAGCAGAACTGTGGTATCACCTCCAGATATCATCTCCATGCTTCCGCCTCCTCCTCCAAAATTAGAAAAGTAGATTTTGTCCTTTTGTGGGTTAGCACACACGCTGCTTCACAAGTGATAAAAATACCATCTCCGAATTGCTCATCTCAGACAGGAATATCAGAAATCCACTGAGGCAAATTCTTCCTTGAGTTCAGATTAAATTCCACGAGATAGAAATATTGACATTCTTCTCTTAAGTGTAAAGACAGCTTTCCAAGGAACTAGAAGACTCACCTAGAACACAATAAAGTGAACAATAAGCTATTAAAATGTCCTGGAAATTTGTAGCAGCTACTTTACATGGATGCTGTGGTATTAACAATCTTGCCTTGCATATACAGTTGAGTGATGCTGCACACTGCTTTGCAACATTTCCACTTCAACAACCTTGTCTGCATAAGCTGAAGTTGACATCAGAGCTAACAAAAAACTTTTAATGCAAAAGCTTGTGTTTAGCTTTTGTATCCAGCTGCACACACAAATACAATAACAGATGGAGGATTACTAAAAAGTAGAAGAGAATGAGTTTTCCATGTCACTATCTTTCAGAAATGAGAAGTACAAAGCCACACCTATTCTATTACACGTCTGGCACAATGGGCTTCTATCTTTGGGCCAGATGTGATTTGCTTTTTAAAGAAAAGTGAAAATCTAATTAGAACATACTGTGGATAGACTGACCTTACACTCATCTGAGTTTTCATTAAAGTAGCTATATAAAACCCTTGATATGTTGCAGGCTGCAGCTGTCAGCTTCAAGAGCTACTACTGAAAGCCCTAAAGAATTAGTTGCAAGGTAATGATCACAGCAATGCGGTCAGTGCAGCTTGCAGTTCCATTGCTAGAATAACCATTTAATTGCCAACAGATAAAAGAGGCTGCTCCTACAGACTCTGAGTCAAACTTGAGGAAGTGTTAAGCACCCACAAATCCTATTAATTTCAGACTACTTTGCAAGCATTTATCACTACCCAGGATTTCACCCAGTAATTGGATTTTTTAAACCAATACTTTCTTCTGAAGTTTTAGATATCCAGCCATTCCTGTAGTAGGGCACCTGATAAGGTCATTGGCTTTTCTCTTTTTTTTTTTTTTTTTAAGGGGTATTTGCTTTTAAAAAAGGTTTACTTTAAACAGCCTGCAGGCCTTCACTTAAAAATGCAGCATATTTTTGGACAATGACATCAATGTGTCTCATCTGCTGATTTTGCCCTTCATTATGCAAAATGCTTTGAGAGGATATCACAGAAAGAGCTAAGTACAGAGTATTTGCCAGTTCATCTCCCAATTAAATTCTTAGCTTTAGGAATCCAGACCTTTTCCTTGATCTGACAGGTAGCAGAATAAAGCAGCTGTATTTTAGGTGTTGTCTGTCATGTTTTATCTGAGGAAGACATTTACATACCTCAACAATGCCAAGAACACAGGCTTCCAAAGTCATATACAAACTGGTTGCTTTCATTAATCACCGATTAACTAGGCAGCAATCCAGACGAGTAGCTTGCTCTAAGAGCTTTATACCAACTGAACATCCATCAACAGACTTCTAATATATCTGAGAACATTTTGTAGTCCCACTAAAAATTTCAGCAGCAGAAATGTCAAGAAGAGATTGTAATAATGAATAATTATTTATTACTGCCAACGAGTTAATATACTAATGGATCTCTACGTTGTTACTCACTTGTAAGCTAACTGATTGTTAATGCATGTTTTACTGTGGTAACATTACTCAAATTCCAAAACATGACATTACTTTTAGCAAGGAGATTCTGATACTTTGCTGAGTAAAAACACTGTAGTGTAGAATAAATGCTACCCATTCTTTCACTGCAACACTGCAGTTCTGCAGTTACCTGTTTTAAAAGCTGGTGTCTCGTGAATATTGAGTTTCTAAATTAAGGTGTATACTGTAACTGAATGCAGAAACATAAGAAAAGCATGCAAGAAAAATTTATTTGTTCTATTTTCCACACAAAAAGGCTTAAGAGAGATGAAATGATCATCATTACTGTAAATCCTTTACCAGCACATAGTGTCCTATGTAGTAAAGGCAGATGAGCCTAAACAAGGAATACAAAATTGTCCATGTAGGTAAGAGTGATATAAAACTTTTGCCAGACGCACAGTAATATTCACCTGTTCAGCAGGTCTGAAGCTTCATTCTTTGAGAAAGCCTGTTTCTTGAACAAACCAAGCCACTGCCACTGAAAAAAGTTTATTATGCTGTCCCTAACACTAGTACTTCACTGCTGCTTATTGGTAGCTAGGGGCACAAAATGTTAACTAGAAGTTTGCCCTCCACCTCTTTGCTAGGTAACAAGCTGGCTAGATGGCCAAGCCCTAAGCGTGGTGGTGAATGAAGTTAAATTCAGTTGGCAGCTGGTCACAAGTGGTGTCCCCCAGGGCTCAGGATTGGGGTCAGTTCTGTTTAATATCTATCAATTATCTCGACAAAGGGATCAAGTGCACCCTCAGTAAGTTGGCAGAGGATACCAAGTTGGGTGGGAGTGTTGATCTGCTTGAGGTAAGAAGGCTCTGCAGAGGGATCAGAACAGGATGGATTGGTGGGCCAAGGCCATTGGTATGAGGTTCAGCAAGGCTCAGTGCCAGATCCTACACTTGGGTCACAATCCCATGCAACATTCCAGACTTAGAGAAGAGTGGCTGGAAAGCTGTTTGGCAGAAAAGGACCTGGGGGTGCTGATAGATGGCTGCTGAACATGAGCCAGCTTGTGCCCAGGCAGCCAAGGCAGCCAGCAGCATCCTGGCCTGTATCAGAAATAGTGTGGCCAGCAGGACTAGGGAAGGGATTGCCCCCCTGTACTCACACTGGTAAAGCCACAGACCTTGAATACTGTGTTCAGTTTTGGGGGCCTCACTACAAGAAAGACATTGAGGTACTGGGGCTTGTCCAAAGAAGGGTAAAGAAGCTGGTGAATGGTCTCAAGAACAAGTCTGATGAGAAACAGCTGAGAGAACTGGAGTTGTTTAGTCCAGAGAAGAGAAAGCTCAGGGGAGATCGTATCACCCTTTGCAACTACCTGAAAGGAGGACAGAGTGAGGTGGTTGTTGGTCTCTTCTCCCACATAACAAGTCATAGGATGAGACGAAATAGACCCTAGTTGTCCCTGGGGAGGTTTGGATTGGATGTGGGGAAAAATGTTGATTTTGCCAACTTGAAAGGGTTGTCAAGCATTGGAACAGGCTTCCCAGGGAAGTGGTTGAGTCAACATTCCTGGAGGTATTTAAGACTTGTAGATGTGGCACTTAGGGACGTGGTTTAGTGGTGGACTTGGCAATGTTAGGTTTACAGTTGGACTCAACGATTTTAAAGGTGTTTTCCAACCTAAATGATTCTATGATTATATAAATCAGAACTGCATTCAGTATCATCCTTAAAGTACTTTTTGATAACTATGCTGCCTCTTTATATCCATAAACCAACAGCTGCTTGCACCTTTATGTGTTGGCATGTTTTTCTGTAGTATATTCTTCTGCACTGATACTTCATACACTTCATTTCCCCCAACCCAAGAAATAAACTTCAGCTACCTGAAACATAAACCAAAAAACATTTACGTGTCTTGGAGCACCTATGATACATACTTCCAAGTAGCCACCAATCTAGCCAGCATAGCTAGTTTGGCTGAGGTAATATAGGTTCTAAGTCTTGCTTAGTGATGACGTGAAACACCTCACAAAGATGCTACAAGAGTTTTATGAATGAAAGAAAGAAAGGATAAGTATAAGCTTGTCTGGCACAGACAACAGCAGGAATTCCAGGAATACAGTATTTCACTTGGGTGGTAATTTTCTCCATTACTGGGAGGTGACAGATACTTGCAAATCACTTGAGCTCTGATTATAACCTGACCTACCTCTTGATGGAAAAGAAGCAGATCTTTCCTATTTTACTTTTTTTTTTTTTTTTTTTAAATAAATGCATGGAGTTTCTGCGTGACTATAGGAATGGTTAGATATGAACTGCTACTTAAGTATATCCCAAGAAAAGACGAGTGGTCAAGAAAGGGAAGACTAGAGCCTTAATGTAATCTTCCCATTGCACATACTAGTACAGAAAAGCCCTAATTTGCAGATTTTACAGGCCAGAAATTAATGGGTCACATAGAGATCCAGGACTGGTTCTTCAGAGAGCACATACTTTGTTTGGAAGATCTGCTGTATAGCGCTTTTGCATCACATACCTCCTGCTTTAGTTCAAGCCTCACAGGACAGTCCAGTCCATCAAATAGTGAAGAAAACCAACATTTTCTCCAGTGAGCAGCAAAAATTATTCTAACTGCCAGCAAAACAAACCAGCAAGTTTTTCAGCCCTCTTGCACCTTCTTAATAAAATCACAGACAACTCTGCAGGGGCAATTTTGCTCATCTTTTTTAGAAGCACTGAATAATCTTCATATTCCTCCTGTGGGCAGGAAACTATTAGTATCTGCCAATTAAAACAAGCACAGAAATAGAGGCATGGAGAAGCTGTAAGAGCACAGTTCAGACGTTCTGAGTCAGTAAGACTGCCCACGCATTCTTGAGCTAGAGAACATTTTTCTTCATTTGAAGTTCTGCTTTTTCCCTGTGCTTTGCTAAGAGCCAGTGCAATTTTTATAAAGATGGGGTTCTTACTCTTCTTCCCTTCCTAATGCAGTCAATGGTAATAAATACTTAGGGAGAAAAAACAAAAGGCTCTGAGCAGCAATTGGAGCATCATCTCTGTTTTGCTGTCTTTCAAAACTCACTGATAAAGGTTGCCTGGCCAAACATCAAATAGAAACTCAGTTGTGTCTTCTCTGGAAACACAGTGCATTCACTGCAGCTCAAGAACAAAAAATAGAAGAAATGAGGCATGCTTATGTCTGCAAATTATATCCATAAACATGTCTCAATGTACCGCTTCCTGCAATAAAGGACTTTTTCCTACTTCAAGTGCATCAGTACTGAGAAAATACATAAAAATCCTTAAACATTTCCTGGCTGCAGTATTTTGAAAGATAAAAAATTAAGATAACGGTGTGCAACTCACAGTTCTGAGAATCCATGGTCCATCATACTAACCTGCTGTTCAGAAAAAGGCTTTCATTAACCACACAAGTCAAATATTGGCTGCCAGTTGTAACGGAAGGAGGGGAACAGGGGGAAGGGAATAATTTTTCACTGTTGTATCCTGTATCACAGTCTTTGGACAGATGGAAAAAAAAATTGAAAGTGAAAGCCAAATTTGCCTGCCTAAACTACAACTTCTGCCTCACAGCAGAAAGAAGAAGAATAAGAGCTGAGATTCACCTCCCTCTAGCTACAGATGTTCAGTCAGAACTTCCATCACAGGCACTCACTCCTCCCATAGGAGTTGTAAAAAAGACACCCAAGAGTGTTGGAGAGCACATCAAACTGATCCAAACTTATCATATTGCCCCAAACAGACAGAAGTGTGATCACTCTTTCATGGCTTTCACTTCTTTTTAACAAGAAATAGCTTTTCTACTTATCTTGACTAAAGACAGAACAACTATTTTCCTACTCATGAAGGGGAGATCTTTCCTGATCATGAAAGTTAGGTCCAGGCCTGCTTCCACCTAGCATGATCAGAGGTAATAGTAACAATCACTGAAGAGGAACACCCAGAAAACCTTAACCTAATTACATCTTAATCTAATTACAAACTTATCTTCCAAAAGCTTTTTTAAAATACCAACAGCTTGAAAACCTGCAGTCTGAAGATATTTGAGGAAGCATGGACTATTTTTCATGTCTACAAGACACAGCACCAAAGGAAATGAGCTTCTGCCAATAAGATTTAACTAATTACGACACAGACCATCACTGAGAAATGGCCAGAGAGATATGTACACCTAAGAAGTTAGAAACTTTTGCGTTAGGGTACTTTTTCATCAAATAATGCTATTAGATATACAAATCACTGTATTTAAAGATGTATCAGGTCTTACTATTTTCCTGCCAAGTTAGAGTACTTACATTTTTCTTACTTGCTGTGTCACCACAATTCTACCTGCTGTATTTTAGCATCCAAATGATTCCAGAATGCGTAGCAGATCCAGGTATCATATGCAGTTTCACAGATCACTGAAAAAAATAAACGTATGTTACTATAATGGAATCAGAGGAACAGCTGGAAGCTCCAACACTTACTTTAACATACATTTCAGTTGGAAAGGATCAGGGAAGTTTCCTAAATTGAGAAATTCCACCTAACAGGGAGAGGCAGTACGTCTCTCAAGAGCTTCACATCACATAGCAACCAGCACTGACCACACAGGATACACAGCATTGGTTAGTTACAACTCTGGCATGAAATACATCTGTCACCTAAAAATTGCTTAGTTGTGCCCTTATTTTCAGTACTGTTTTCCAGAATGAATATCCCAATCTTTCTTTCAAAGTGAGAATGGAAGATAGACGCACTGGGGGATGCATATCACAGGTTTCTTGTATTCTCTGCCTTCTACATTCATGATATGCATACCTTGAACTTCATGTCTGTCATTTATGTCTCTTCATGGAGCTACTCCTTAGAGGATTCAAACCCAGGCCACTTACATCAATCAACTCTCCTGGCCAGCTGCTATGCATGTTCCAAAGACATTCTTACAGCCCAATGTTTTCTTGCAGAGTCTACCAACACAGAAATCACACACTGATAAATATACTAGAACTACAACTTAAGTCATTAAGAAGGCATTTCTCACTTTCTTTTGTGCAGCTAGATCCCCAGTCACTAGCCAGGTAGAACATAATCCTAAATTTGCTTTCTACTGCACTTGGTTTAGCTCCTTACTTCTAGTCTTAAAATCAGCTAGAAAAGAAATGTATTTGAAACTGCATAGGCAGAACTGGAACAATTCCATCAAGAACTCTTGAAGCAGGAAGTTTCACAGAGCATTCTGCCCTGATGCCCTGTCAGATTCTGAGAAATGGGAAACAATAAAGTGTAAAACCAGAAGAATTTAGCATAAACTTTAACCTGTATTTTAAAATGGAGTTCACAGTAACTCATCTTCAGCCTAAATGGGAATGCTTGTATTCCCTGTGCAAAGAATTCTACCTCAGATGAATTTTGTGGTACTGCCCGGTTCTTGCAGATAGTGGAGTCCACTAAACAGTGGCAACACTGCATTTGTTTTTATGATTCTTGTAATAACGATGATATTTTTACAGAGATGCAGCATGAAAAGACACACTATTAGACTATTTTCTCAACATTTTCACTCAATTACTACACTAACTAAGGTCGGGGGACTTTCTGTCTGAAGTCACAAATCATAAAATAACATCTTCCTGTTTGGTCTCCCCACTTTCCTTCCCTGACTGTTCATTTCAAGGTGAAGATACACTCAAGTATCTGCATTACATACGTCATAAGCCGCTTGAATGATAAACTTTTAAAAGAAACTATGATGGTCCAACAATCAATGTTACAACTTAGACTTCAGTGAGTATCAGCCTTACTATACCTTGACCATCTAACTAGTCAGAACAAAGATGGTCTGACAAGTATCACAGCACGATAACGACCAGAAAAAAAATAGCATTAGTTGGTGATCCTCTAGTTTAGTAAATTGGTAAATGGACTGATTAATTGATTACTGTTTATTTTATTGCACTAAGGCCACAAGCAAGTGAGCATTGCCCTGTAGAAGATATGTAGTACATTAATATCTCACAAAAGACAGTCCTCTCTCCTTAATTAGCAAAACAAGTCACAAGGCAGAAACCAGAAGAGACTTACTAAAACCAAACAGCAGACAAATGACTGCAAAGATCCTAAGACTCCTAAACTCTAATTCCTCAGTGTGGCTCCCAGATACAAGGTGCTCAAGATAATTTTCTGTGATAACAAACTACCATCTCCAATCCCAGTACTAACATTAATCAGTAAGAACAAATAAAACAAACAAATAAATCCCAACCACCTTCTAGAAATAAACTCTGAAAAGGCATTGGGGAAATCCAGCAACATTTATTTACAAGCAGACAAAGCAAATGCTTTATGTAGTTCAGTGTGCAGCAAGACTGTGTTGTCTTTTTCTGCATAATAGTTTGCACAGCTACAATAACACAAAGTGAAAAGTGAATTGCCTATGTACATTTTGGCTAATTTATTGCTGAGAAATGTGTGCTCTGTTTACTATGAATTCCATGCTATGTTTTGGATTGCAAAATGCATTTCTTCTCAGGGAACTGTTTTGTTTGTTACCATGCTTTTGTTTGGTTAAAAATATGTCCTCATCCTGTTCCTTTTGAAAAGAGTGATAGATTGCAATGTAATAGATAAATACACAGTGAAGTTTGCAGACCTGTCCCAGGATGCCATAATACAGAGATGCTAAAAGTTTTACCATATAATTACTTTGAATGCTACTGGAATCCTAAGAACGTACTTCACAGAACCTCCCTGACTGAAAAAACTGCTACAGTTATCCGAAGAATAAAGATTTTAAGAAAGCCCTTGAAACAGATTTGTTTTCCTTCCATAAAATTGGGAGGATCCTTCTGAAACCACCCCAATATACTTAATGGGAAAGGCTTGATTCCTAAAGTCATTCTCATCTGAATACCTGCCAGTGTTCTGCAGCTTTAACAACCATGTGTAGAAAAAGAAACATCTGTCAGTCCTTTCTAAAACACCAGTTTAATAGCCTGTCATGAGGTACAATAATCTCTGAATCTCAGCATCTACCCTCAATTATGACATAGCAATATCTAAGATAACACAGGGAAAGAGATACCACCATGTATCAGCTGCAAGTATAGCAGGTTTCTATGGTGATAAAGCTAGTGAAAAATCCTTATAAGAAAATATATATACAAAAAAGAAAAACAGAAAACAGAAGAGAGGAAGACTAGAGGAAGATTTGTAAGAAAAAAAAAAAAAGTAGAAAAAATGGCAGCTGGAATAAATCTTGAAATAACAGGAGGAAGATCAAAAGCCAAATACAGAAAAAAGAGAGAAGAGGGTTTGGAATGGAAAAAGAGGCAGAGGCCAACAGAGTTTTAAGGACTGGTCTGCAGATGGAGTATGTTACAAGAAGGAGGGCTTTGGTAGCCATTCACAGGCAGCCATTATCAATAGGTTCAGAGTGCTAAACTAATGCTTACATAGTTCCACTGATTTAAAAAAACAGAAATTAAAAGAATTCTTCCCTGTGAGGATGGCGAGGCCCTGGCACAGGTTGCCCAGAGAAGCTGTGGCTGCCCCATCCCTGGCAGTGTTCAAGGTTAGGCTGGATTGGGATTGGAGCAACCTGGTCTAGTGGAAGGTGTCCCCGTCCATGGCAGGGGGCTGGAACTGGATGAGCTTTAAGGTCCCTTCCAACCCAAACCATTCTATAATTCTGTGATATTTTTAGCCTTGATGTAGCAGACCATACAGTCACATCACCCATGTGCATTTATTGGGCTTTTATGTGTTTCTTCGCACTATTGGCACTAGGTTGTCTTGCTCCTTCTCTCTGTTACTTTCATCCTGTAACTAGCATTTCATCTTTACTTTGAAAAATGCATTACACAAAATATCACTCAAAATAACAGAGCACACACTCTCCTCTAGGATAACATAGGACTCTACTATCCCCTATTAAATATCTGAACAACTAGCTCTGAACATACTTGAAACTTTGAAAGAACATTACAACTTGAACTTTGCTCACCATTTTAATTTCATTTTAGGCATGTTGAATTTAGTCTCTTCCCTCAAAAATATATTAACTAATATAGTATATTAGTTAATTTTTAACTAATTAATTAATTATTATATACTATAATAATATATAGTAGCTTATTGTGATTACTGCAGGTTTTTAATTTATTCAATTTGGTTTTTCATATTATTTAATTCTAAACTGTTGTAAGCTACTGTCTTTATTAACAGGCTTATCGGACTAAATTGAAAAGCTTATTATGAGGATAATGTTTAGAAAATGGCTACTTATTCATGCTGTTTATCCTCCCCTCATGTTAGACTCTGTTACATTAACACTTATCAGCTATGGAGTGTTTTAGAGCCACCAGCAATGGCCATCAAGGGACTTACGTGTCACGTAAGGTGCACCCACACATCCAAGCGACGCATCTAAAGAGGCTGGTATCAGAGTTCATTTTGCTGTAATCTACCACAATTGCAGGACAAAGTGTCCACATTACACCTTCACTAGCAGTGAGTGTAGACTAGATGCTGCATGCCTGAGTGCATACTATGCTTGAACGCTAACTGCTGGAGAATTCCAGATCCACATTTCAAGTGGATACCTCAGAGGGCAACCAAATACACAGTTTCAACCTCTGCTCTATCAGGAATGAAAACATGTCGAACACACCACTGACACAGCTAAGCATATATCCCAGTACTGATGCTATGCAAAGCTGTAACAAAAAAAATCCCTACCTTACCCTGAATGTAAATTAAAGGTACTCTCAGAGTACAGGTACGCTTAAGTCTGCATAAACCCTTCTTCTAAACACGATGAAATACATAGAATCTTTATATTATTTGTTAGCTTCACAAAAGTATCAAGTAGGATCACTCACAAATTCTGTCTCAAAAATTCTACAGGAGTGTCTGGTTTCTTCAAAACAGAACACAAATATGTTTCAGTTATGTGATCAAAACATCTATTGAATTATCACAGGTCTGTTGAAGAGAGGAGGTGGGACACTTTTTCCTTCCTTCTGACTAGCTTTTGGACCAACACATAAAAAATCAGGATTCATTAAGGGATTTTGAAGAGTCTAATACATTAGAAACATTATCTAGTCTGTAGGGTACATATGACTGATGTATATTATATTCTTTCAGTCTGTGCTGACTCAGCTGACATTCTGAATCACTTACAGAAAGTAGAAAGGATTTTGCATACATACCTATGTGCACACAAGCATCTATCAGATTCTCCCTTTCCCTTCTACCAGCAACAACATCAACAACAAAAACCCAAAAACAAAAAACAAAAACACAAAACAAACCACAACAGGTTTTGTATTACACAAAGTTATACTACTAGTAATTTCTTTAAGTGCCATCTATATTTCCATTTGGATATATAAATTAATGTTCTCTCCCATTATTTCCTCTGAAAATTTCTTTTCTTTTCTTTTTTTTCTTTTCTTTAGCCCCAGAACAGTAAGAGATATCCTTGGTATATCAAAAGGCTTAAACTGGGATCTAGAAATACATTTATATCCAGGATCTGGAATTTCAGGAGAAGCTGAGCTCTGCTTCAAGTAACAAAAGTGGGCTGATTGCCATATAAATTCACTGTAAAGAGTCTGAGTACCTTGTAAGAGCATCAGATGCTGAAAGATGAACTAGATTATATTTAGCATTTGAAAATCAGACCCATAACATTGTTTGCTGTAGGACAGGGCTTTGTAAAGTGTTCTGTATATGTCACTAACTATGCGTGAACCACATCAAAAGTTTTACACAGCCCTATTACCCAAACCCTGTCTCAACTGCCTAGTGTTTTCCCCTAAGACTGCCCAGAAGCAGGCAAAGCTGAAATCTGGGATCTCAAAAGAGGGTGGGTAAAGGCTCATGTACCTTTTCTCCTTCCTGCTCATCATTCTCCGTAGACACAAAATTGAGGAGCTTAAGCAAGAGTAGACAAAGTGCAGAAACCCAGATGAAATATGTTCTTAAAGGTTTGCTAGTAAACAACTAAAGCAACTTGTAACAACAGAACTATTAAATACACTAGTCTTCTACCTAACACAAACTAAAAATGTCAGACACATCACAGTCAATCCACATATTATTAGCCTCAGCCACAGTACACACTGGGGCAACAAATACTTCAAAGTTCATCGAAACACAAAGTCATTTTTCCTCAGTTAGTTGTAAATGGGTTTTCAAAAATGGTGTGTGTTTCAAAATGCATACATTTACCTACTATGCAAAATTATTCAAAAGTTTTCTGGATGTCCAGCCTGAAAAGGGCCTAATTTTCAGAGCACAGGTTTAACACTGAAATCAACTGCATTACTCAAAATTTAAAATGCCAGTTTTGGATTCCAGTGACTTGAAGCTTATATAACTATCTATTGTATCTATAAAGATACAATAATTGTGGTCATTATTATTTCTGTTACAGATACCTCTAGCTCTTTTTTTGCTATGATAGGTCACAGCATACCAGATCAGAACCTCCTGAAAAGCATCTCTTCTCCAAGTAAGAGGTAGCACCAAAAATGCATTTCTGCTACTGCAGGGAAGGCAAGAAGGCAATGGATCATGAAAAAAAGGGTCTGGAATCAATGTCAAGAAGTCATCTAGACCATCTCTCTGCCTGAAGTCAAGGTCAACTATGCAGAAGCCATTTCTGAATACTAGAAAACCAGTATTAAATGCTACTGGTTTAAACACTTCAGCTGACAACCACCATCAACAGCTGTCAAAAATATAGGCCTTAGTTTTTATCATATTTACAAAGTTGTCTTGGGTTCAAAATAAAAGATTACTGAAAGCAAAACCAACTAGCTCCACTAATAACATCGTGCCAGATTTGTGGGCCAAATTCTGATTTTAGTTAAAATTAAATCCAATAGAGTTACTCTGGATACATGCTGGTTACTGAAGAACAGAACCTATTCCTGCATCTTAGGTTATATGCCCATCTCAAAATGCAATGGTATATGCACATGTGTGTGTAGCATAAAGTAAGATTTTCCCAACATGTTCTCATTCTGCATACGAACCTGCCCCCCAAAAAAAACATGGAAAATGCACTTGTACAACTTCTCATCTATTCTGATTACTAAAACAATTCCATGGAATAGTTTTGTGTGCCAGAAGCATACCTGTTACACTAACCTATAAACTAGTGGCATTACAAAGCTGTTTCAGAACACTGGCATGTAGACATACACACGCAATCTTAGCATGAAAAACAACTTTTCTGTATTAAAAATAGAAACAAGTACAAATCTAGTTTACATGTTACACTGTTCTGCTGTATTTTTATTACTTCCATATATGCATATTTATTTTTATTGATACCATTTTTAATGTAAGAGCAATAAATGTTTGCCTCTCTAGAGAAGTCTTTTACCCCTTTGAACAATGCAATTTGTATACACTAATTGCTAAACTAAGAATAACAGAATATGGTGCTTGTCTTTCTTGCACAATTAGTTACAGATTATGTGAAGAAGCTATGCATTGACAGCTAGGAATGAACAATAAAGCTCATAAAGGAAGACACAGCAAGTCTTACAATAGATATTTCTCTGTGTTGTGATAACGGAGTTAAATAGAGATGCAGACTGCATATGCAGAAAATGGAATAACACATAAGCAAAATTAAGGAATGGCAATTACTTGACCAAATTTAGATTAAATTCCTGCTGCATGTATCAGAGGAACTGCAAGTTCTCTGTTGGGATATTAATTCTCAGTGACAATCACGATTCAGAAGTGATTCAGGGTGTCCAGGACCTAAGAACTGACAATAACAGCACAAAGTGCCAGCATAGGCAGTTGCATTTCAAAACATACAGCATATTTTATGCTGCCATTGTGAAAGGTTTACCTTTGGGCAGGTTTAACTGTTGAAGAACAGCTGGCGCCTGTTAAAAGTCAATATCCTTCTAGATGAAATATCCTGGGTAAATCAACAAAATATAGAATAAAAATCTGGTTTCAAACTTGCAGTGCTGTGAAATATGATCACCTGAATGGGACTTACATCACAAAAAGAAAGTGTGATCTATGTCTCAAAAAGGCTCCTATATGGTCAAAGTGATGCTTCAGATTTGGTGCAAGAAATCTACCCGAGATTACCTTTCTTGTGATTTTGCAGGTTGCTAAACATCTACTCTGTGAGAATTTGACCCAAAATAGAACAGTGTAATTAAAAAAGCTTTTCTTTCCCATCACAGCAGAAAAACAAGGTCAGAGATTTTTTTTATTTCTGATCCATCTTGTAAGTCATAATGTGCTTCAATAACGGGTGAGTCCATGATTACAATATTGAGTCAGTATGAAATCATCTTGGTGGAAAGAGAGAATTTGCTGAGCTAGTTTTTTTCTTAACATGATTCATGTTGCTGGTGTTGCAAACTATCTTCAGGCAAGCAGTATGTCTGCTTTTATGATAACTTTGCTACAAAAGGTGGTGTTCTATTTTTTGTTGATTAAAATACCTAAACAGTTAGTCAAGAGTCGTTAGAAGAGGCAGTATCTTTTCTTACGCTGATTGACAACTGCTGGAAAAAAGCAATCAGATTTTCAGATATACACCCTCTCAGATTTGCTTCCTCACCAGCTGCCATTTCATCATGCCACTTAGAAGAACATTTTTGACTTCCGGCTATCCTCAAAAACAACAGCTTGATATGCAAAGTCATATTTGCTCAGAGCCTGTTGACCAAACCAAGCTGTGAGCAACGCAAAGAACGTAAAGAACACTAACCCCGGCATATACAAGTTTATGTGGGTAAACTGCATGAAGACCAACCTTTAGTGAGACTTGCTGAAGTCTTATTGTTAAGTTCAATTAAGATTTTCCATCTAAAACATCTGGCTTTGGGCTTTAAGTGCACCCAAGGGCCTTTGCCTCACAAAAAGAGTTATCACCATGTTGTGCCAAATGCTGTACATAGGAAAGAGGCAGACCCTACACTGAAAAGCTTATAATGCATGGAACATGACAAACTGTAGGAGAATCCTTGACCCCCTTTTGAGGCAGGACACTGAGGCACCACAGACGAAAAGACTTGCCCAAGGTCATATAAGAAATTTCTACTCGGTTGGGGATTTACCCTCAAACATCTTGAACCATAAGCTTGTGCTTCAATCTCCATACCTTTCTTCTGCTATACATTAGCAGGCAAAGCTTAAGATCCAGTAGTGAAGTGCTTCAGGAATGAAACTGAATTTTTGCGTGCTTTGCCTCTTGCTTTTTGACACAGGATTTGAGGTCTTAGCAACACAGGTGATAGTTTTTGTTTAGAACATATTTATGATTCCTAAGGTTAAATTCTTTCATTACTACTCAAGCAATATTGCAACTCCATCTACCACGACACAGAAGCAAGTGCTCAGTGTTGTTACTGTAAAGAGTTCGGGCACTTCAAGCTATCCACTCCCTTTATCTAGTGTATATACTTGAATTTTATCATTTTCTCACTATTCTGTACTGTGTTTTATTAATCAACATACTTTATTTTCATTTCTAGAAAAATAACTGAAATGTTGTTGGAAAATATGACTACTTATAACTTGAACCATTAAAAAAATTCCCAAACCCCAATCAAAACGAATATTGAGATACGCCCCTATATCCTTGCAGAAGATATTTAAATCTATTTTTAGATTAAATCAGTCAAATGCTTCTTCCAATTCACTGATTAAAATAATCACTGTCTCTAACCAGTGCAGAAAATTCAAATAATTCGCAACCTAATGATTTTATTGTTTAGCATAATCATCTTTGAGCTATTCCAGGAAATCACAAGCCTACTGCATGCTTATGTATAATCTGAGTCAAACCAGGTGTCCTACTGAAGAAATTCATATAGGAAGCTGGCATAGAAAATAAATTCCAAAGTAACAACTACTATAGAAAAAAAAAAAAAAAAAAAGACAACATCTGGGAAAAAAAGTTGTGCCTGGAAAAACAGAGGAAGCTTCTAGCAAAGTAAAATACATGCAGACAGCGGGACCATTAGTTTCAATACTCATGCAACAGGAAAGTATACAGGATAGACATTTTTTTATATAGGATACCTGGGCCTAAAGCAAACGGGAAAAATTTGAGCCTCTGAAATAAATTACTGGTAGTAAGAAGTTACTGGTGAGGTTTAACAGGAACAATGTATTTTTTATATACATATTTCTCTTAACTAAAAAAGAGCAACAGAGAGATGTGCACGTTTAGATGATAACATTAGTCATTAACTTTCAAATGCTTGTTTACCTTTTAGTTTCTAGTGGTATGCCAAGTTTGTGTCCCGCCTGAAGCATGCAGACTGTACCACTGAAGTCGAGAATCTTCACTCAGCAACGCACGTATGTACTATAAACAAACAGAAAATGGCACTTCGAGTCACTCATATTTTCTACAAACAAATAATGTGACAAACCTGGATCTCTCAAAGATGGTTGAGCTGAGTGCTATTCACTGCTTAGTGCCAATTGCTTTTTTAAAGCTTAGAATCATAGAATAGTTAGGGTTGGAAAGGACCTTAAGATCATCTAGTTCCAATCCCCCTGCCATGGGCAGGGA
>WYDI02020962.1:0-12380 GCA_009867235.2 Psittacus erithacus | reverse complement strand
CTTGTGGCCCTCCTCTGGACATGTTCCAACAGCTCCATGTCCTTTTTATGTTGAGGACACCAGAACTGTACACAATATCCAACTGAGCTCTCACAAGAACAGAATAGAGGGGCAGGATCACCTCCTTTGACCTCCTGGTCACATTCCTTTTAATGCAGCCCAGGATACAGTTGGCTTTCTGGGCTGCAAGCACACTGAAGCCAGCTCATGTTAAATTCCTCATCAATCAACACCCGCAAGTCCTTCTCCACAGGGCTGCTCTGAATCTCTTCTCTGCCCAACCTACAGCTGTGCCTGGGATTGCTCCAACCCAAGTGTAGGACCTTGCACTTGGCTTGGTTAAGCTTCATAAGGTTGGCATCAGCCCACCTCACAAGCGCGTCAAAGTCCCTCTGGATGGCATTCCTTCCCTCCAGCCTATCAACCAAACCACACATCTTGGTGTCATCAGCAAACTTGCTGAAGGCTCGCTCAATCCCACTGTTAATGTCACTGACAAAGGTGTTGAACAAGACTGGTCCCACCACCGATCCCTGAGGGACACCACTCATTACTGGTCCCCAATTGGACACTGAGCCGCTGACCACAGCTCTACCTGTGGCCATCCAGCAGTTCTTTATCCACCGAGCAGTCCGCCTATCAAATTGGTGCCCCTCCAATAATTTTATTTATTAAGTTATTTATGTGGATATCTGCTATTCTGGACTTAACTTTCGCTTCCATTAAAAAAAATAAAAAATAAAAAAAAAATAAAAGGAAAATAAAAACATTGTTCTTTAACAATTTATGCCATTATTCTAATCCATTTCCTGTGAGTTCAACTCACACTGTTAACAAAGCAAGTGCATTACTCAAACTGTACTATGGGAGATGAACAAAAGGAGAGGAAAACTTTTAAGAAGGAGTAATAAGACAAAAGTATGCTTTAAAATTAGACTGGAAATGAAGGACATGGAAAATTTATTCAGGACTTTGGCATCTCCATTAACTTAAATCCATTTAGCTGAAATTTTCAGAAAAAAATATGTCTGCTATTTACATTCTTAACTCATTGATTTGGTCCAGTTTTGAATTCATAAAATATATTTCAAGGTTATTTACAAAGTCCTAAAAAAGAACCCCAACAAAACATTACTGTGTATTTTGAAGAAGCCTCACATGTGACAAAAAATTATAGGCTATCACAATTAAGTCACCAGGTTTTTCATAGATGTAGTCTGGAAGCTATAGTGACAACAGCTACAATTAATTTTCTATGATAATGAGGTAACTTAGGTTCCCCAAAAACATACTTATTTGGCATAATGTATCAAAGCTTTAAAAAGGAACCTTTAGTTGTTCTGTGTGACAGCTCTGTCCCAGAGTTTCTTTTCAAACGAAGCTCGATTTGTCCTAAATTATTCCTTGCACGAAACTTCTATGATTCCCGCTCTAATTTGTAAGACAATAACAAGGGTGGTTAATCAGTGCTTTCTAGGGTCATATGAAATGCTGAAATGCAGCTTTTCATATGCAAAACAGCATACATTAGTATTGCCGTATTCAATAGTATTAGCAGTCTTACATAAACAGTGTAATGATGAGCTTTGCTTACTATAGAGTTGGAAGACATAGGTGAAAGTTCCTTTTTCGATAATGCAAAAATATCATTTTATGAGAATTTCTACCTGCTCAATCTGCTAATATTTTACTCATCTCTTTTTTGAGAGCATAGCTCTGTTGACAGAGTAGACATGCATTTGTTCTCACTTGCATTTTGTGTATGTCAAGATATATATGTGAAAATTATGTATCAACCCCCTCACCTCACTCACCTGATCACCAGTGAGGGCTGTGATGGCTGCATACAGCTTGCACTGGACTTTGGTTGACAGGTGAAAACACAGTAGCCAAGGGCTTTCTGGAACAGAGGTCCAGAAGTCTTGCTGGTATGTAAACACAGAATCATAGAATGGCTTAGGTTGGAAAGAACCTTAAAGGTTGTCTGGTTCCAACCCCTCTGTCACAGGCAGGGACACCTTCCACCAGACCAGGCTGCTCAAAGCTCCATCCAGCCTGGCCTTGAACACTGCCAAGGAAGGAGCATTCACATGACTGTAAGTCAATCATCTTACTCTATAAATAGGGGACAGCAAGGGGCTTTTGAGCTCTCCTAGACGGCAGCAAGTTCCATGCCAGGATCTATCCCTGAGTGGGGACACTTCTCAAGGTTACTCCTCAAGGTTGAGATTCCTTGCCACAACAGATTCCGGATGACTTGCAACACCCACCCTAGGGTGAGGCAAGTAGCTTTCTTTTATGTGGTAAATAACACTGATAATATAGTCAGATTAACCTGGTTAGGAGAGACAAATAACCTTTAGATACTTCCGGAGTAGAACAAGGAATGGGGTACCACACAGTTGTTTTGCTCAGTTTTGCTTTTCTTCCAGCAAGTGATGCTCCCACAAATGCAAGATACTCCACCCTCAGATGACTTCTGAGTACCCTTCACCCATTCAGGGGCTTGTGGGAGATTCCTGGTTTGCCAAAAAGCAACACTGGGACAGTTGGACTAGATGATCATTGTAGATCACTTCCACTAAACTATGCTATTCTATTCCAAGAGAAAGGGCAGTGCTATCTGCTAGAGACAAATTGGGCAAAGTCACCTGGAAATATACTAGTTACATTGGTAAAGCCTTGTGAAGATTAAGCATTGAGACTTACACCTTATTTGGTATAAAAAAAAAAAAAAGAAAAAAGGCAAAAATGTTGCTGAGCAAAGATACTAAAAAGATTCTTTTTTGAAAATTTCTTCAGATTTCAAACAATACAATTTTTCTTTTACCTTTTCTTCTACCTCCCTATCTTCCACATTTTATTCTTTGTTTCTTTGAAAGGAAACTGCTCTGTGGTATGCAGTGGTTGATAGAGTTGACCTTCTTATGGAGTCCCAAACCTTATGTATGTGACTTAGTGGATGGTCCTTGGTATCTTTGTCACTCTTTCCATTGTTTGTCAACCACCTGTAGACCTGGGTGATGAGCCAGCCCACTTATTCCTACAGCTAGGATAAGAAGGAGACCCCATGTAATGCTTAACTTTTCTAAACTTGTCTTATAAAAACTATTTCTGTCCTGCTTTTTCTCCTTTTTCTCTTTCTTCCGCCTCACTCAGTTGTCACCTGTAGAAGATAATGCATTAGTCACTGCTAGAGGTGGTGTTGCCACAGCTCTAATGCTAGAAGAGGAGAAATCCATGCTCTCTGAGCTGAAGAAGAGTTCTCTGTGTGGATGTGTAAAATACTCATTTTATGTTTTCATCCTTTGTTTCATTTGCAAAAGGCAGAGAAAGCCAATTTGCATGTTTTTAATTTGCCTTAAAAAGCTGTGGCATTTAAATCTCATCTTTCTCTCAGTACGATGCTTTTTTTTTTTTTATTCACCATAAAGAGCTCCAGTAGTAGCTAGAAAAACAAAGTGATGCCATTGGCAACTCTTTGACAACAGGGATTTCTCTCCAGTCTTGCACAGTTGAGGTGTACAGACGCCTTCACAAAAAGTAGAAGTGCCCAAGGTACAGACAATGAAGGCAGTAAGGTACAGAGAACTGAAAATCAGCCAACTGAACTATTACCTTCTCAAATGTCCCTGAACTATTTTTCTGTTTGTCAAAAAATCTTAAATTTCATCTTGCATAATTCTGTAATGCTTTTTTGAAAGACCACTTTGAAGTCATACTTTGGGGTCTAAAGAATTGCATGTTGTCCTGGTGTCCAATACAGAGTTTCTGATGTTGCCCCCACAGACACACCTTAAGCATTTATGCTGCCTTCAGAGCCATCAAACTGAAGTTCAGCCATCTACAAAATATATACAAATGCTAGAATACTAATGCCCAGCCTAAATTGCATATTGCTTTGATCTTTGCTGCTGCTGTTATTTCAAAAGTCTCCTAAAAACTGTTCCAGTGCAGTAGCACACCATTCTGGGCAGTTTTATTTCCTGTCTGCAAAACCCTTGATACTTCATTTTGTAGAATACTTACCGAGAGACACCTATCCTCTATCAGTGCATAAGTGTTTTGATTGCACTAACTGAATATGTTTAATCTTCTGGTATGCATTATCTTCTGAAAACATCCTACATTATTTGTTTTGGGGAATTCCTGTAACTTGAAATGGCCACTTGCTGAAAGCAAAGTATTTTCATAGAATCACAGAATTTTCCAGGAGTTCTGCACAAAATGCAATGTAAACATTTGTTTTAAAATAAAAAAAAGCCATTCCAAACCTGCAAAATAATATTAGCAGTAGCACAAATAAATCCACCTTGTTAATCCTTGTTCAAAATTGGATGTAGTCCACATGCATCTTTCTTTTTTCATTCCACATGCATCTTTCATCTTTCATTGTTTCTCACCATTGCCATTCTGTACTAAAAGAAACTAGAACATGTCAAAAGCCCAACTTCTACCATGGCCCCTTGTCAAGTTACAGGTAATGCAGCAGGCCTAAATAAGTGATTCTGATTGAAGATTAAGTACAAGAAATGCTTGTAGGCAGACCAGTCTTCAGAATGCCTGCCCTGGGTTCAGCTATAACAGAATCACTGTTTCAGATTAAAAGTTCAGAAATGCTGTGACAGACCAGATAGATTGATATCAAGGTAGTTAAACTGTGATATAGAAAATCCACATAATGAAATCAAGTAGGTGATTCTGGGACCTGACTGCCGTATGTTTCAAAGGAAATATTGCATGAGAACTGTTTGGCAGCATTGAAAGTACTTTATGGTTTATTTGTAAGCAAATGTTATTTGCAAAAAGATGGGAAAGAATCTGTAGCCCTCTTAATCTGTTAAGAACCACCCATAACTTGCATGAACAAGTTACATGGTTTTGGAATGGTGAGTTCTTTTAAAATTCCTTTCAAGATTTAATGTTTCCTTATGCTTTTAAAGTGTTCTTAGGAAAAATGTACTTCAGTTTTCTTACACAAAGGAGATAACAACAGCTGCTCACGTTATGTTTTTTGTGAAAGTTTAGCTATAGTACACTTCATGTTGCTAATGTTATTGTACATGGAGAATATGCTAAGCATATAGACAATACAGTCTTCAAAATATCCAGGTTCTCAGTATAATTAGCTGTGTTGGACAATACCTGTGATCTTCTACTTACAGAGAAAAAGAGTCCTCCATCTGGTCTTGGGCAAAAGGCACATACGGCATTAAAGCTGTGCAGTGTATGATGCCCATAGATATTTTTCTCTAAAAAAACTTTCCTCAAGGACCCCAGAAAGATAGATCCTTACTGTATTTGACAAGAAATGTTGTCTCCTTTCTATCATTTTCTTCACACAAAATAGATTGCAGCTCTCTTCCACAAGCGACGCCTCCAAAGTTTAAGCTTTCCCATCCACCTGCTTGTCTCCTCCTTCTGTTAATTTCCTCAAGAAATGGACAGTGCCACGCATCTAAAGTGGCTAAAGCAGCAGCATATAAGTACGTGTCAGTCATAGCTCATGATAAATCCACAACCTGGATTTGTGACAGAGAAATTGCTTCAGCAAGGGGGCATCACTGAAGTTTTCTGACTGAAGCTGCTTACTGTGTTAGGAGTGGACTGTGTCACTCAGTAAGTGAAAGAAGTCCAGCATCTTTACACTTGTTTCATGTATCTTGAGACTGCCCAGCACACAAATAACAGTCTACTGCCTGAATGGCATGGACCTCCACGAAGAAATAAAAATGCAAACGTTAAGTTTCAGTATACAGAAGTATCCACAGCACCACAGCAAATGGAAAATGTACAACCTGCCTTTGTCATCTGTAGTGAATGCTAAATCACAGACATAAAAAAAAACAAGCCCAAAACAACCAACCCTCCATATCCTTGAAAAGACAAACCAAAAAAACCCAAACTAAAACAAGAAAAAAACCAAAAAAAATCTACAAAAGAAACCCCCCAAAAAAACCCCAACCCTGAATGCAGCAAGTGGTCTTTGCTCAAGGGACAAGTTCCTGCTATGATTGTGTTGGAACAAGGGTGCAAGTGATTTGTACAAAGGCAGGTGGGATTCTGCTTTCTGAGTGCAGAGCTTAGGCTTCCTGTTGCTTCCTTTGCAGACGTGGAGTAAATTTAGTCTCTAGGAAAAGCTGGTCTTCATATCCCTCCAGAATTTTCACCACTCTATCAATTTTCTCCAGAATTAGTAAAGAGTTCAAAGAAAAACGGTCTCACTCATTAATCGCATCATACTGTCTGGAATCAAAAACTGACAAGAAGTTATGAGAACCTGCAAATAATTGAGGGTATTTTAACATCATTTCTACCACTTCAGTGATACGCCTACTCCCTTAATATATGGTCCATTTTGAATTGTGGGAAATACCAGAAAAAATGTGGAAAGTAATTTTCCCTATTTGTGGAGATCCTGCTTTTTCGGAGATGAGTTGCTATTATTTGTAAGAAGCCCTGAACAACTCCATAGCTATGCTGATGCACAGTGATCTCTGAACTATATTTCAAACCATGTCCACAATATGAAATTTTGTTTTGTAGTAAAATAGCTGTAACTAGATACTGAGCACAACTGAGAAGCAAAATCTGGTATAAATACTCATAATGGAAGATAGCATTAACAAAAGTTTAACTGAACTCAGGTAATTCGAAGTGAACTGCTAATATTTACACTTCTGGCTTTGTAGCCATTGTAGAAGGAAGATTTTTTTATTTCTCTGAAAATCTATTTCGACTGGCAAAACTTGGCATAAAATTAATGCCATTCTTGACATTACTTTGTTTAGGAGATCTCATAAAACATCTGTAGAAACTAGGCAGCTGCAATATTGCCACACTCCCAGAGGGATGGGGAGGAGAATCGAAAGAATGTAACTCCCACAGGTTGAGATATGAACAGTCGAGTGACTAAGGTATAACTCAAACCACTGCTGCTATCACCAGTAATAATAACTATAAAGGAAATAACAAGGGAAGAGAACACAATCGCTCCCCACCCACCAACTGATACGCAGCCCAACCTGAGCAGCGATCTAGCTCTTCTGGGTAACTCCCACTGGCTTATATTCTGGGCATGACGTGCTGTGGTATGGAATAGCCCTTTGGCTAGTTTGGGTCAGGTGTCCTGTCTCTGCTTCCTCCCAGCTTACCCTCCTCCCTGATAGAGCATGAGACTCAGAAAATCTTTGGTCAGAGTAATCATTACTTAGCAACAAATAAAACCATCAGTGTTATCAGCATTGTTCCCAGGCTGAAAGTCAAAAAACACAGCACTGCACCAGCTACTAAGAAGGAGGAAAATGACTACTATAGCTGAACTCAGGACTAGAACCTTTGAAAAAACACACAAAACCAGTCATTAAATCTCATGCTCATAAGGTCACCAAGGCCTATTACACACACAGAACTAGATTAATTGTAGTAATGACATGATATTCCCACCATGCTGCTTCACAGACAGAAGGCAGTCCTTGATACTGCCCTACTTAGGAATGTAGATTTAAATAATGTGCTCCAGTTTCCCAAGTATAATATAGGGATAACACTTCCTAACCTCAGACTCTTTATGTGAAGATATATCTATTTAAAATCATGAAATATTTAAAAAATATTTGAGCATTCTTCTATATCTAAGAATTAAGGCTTCTAAAATTCAGTGCATATGTTCTCTAAATTCACTGATTCAGAAAATAGTCTTTTGCTGATTTTTTTAACAAGAATACTTGTGCATCATAATTACAAAAGGAGCATCTAATAGTTTATGCAAATTCATTCAATTGCTCTGATGAACATTGTCAACATCGACAAATACTATTCAGAAGTATTAAGTATGCTATAATATTTTATTGGTATAACTGAAGCTTTTTTTCCAGAATAAGTAGGTTTCTGAAAGTGTTTACAAGAATGAATGAATGGGAGAATAACAAAGATTAGCTGGGAAGCTTTTTTGAGCATGTTGGACTGTGAAGAAAACCCTGAAATTGAGAAAAAAAACCTTGTGTAGACAGGAGACTAAATGATAAGCATCAAAATGAAGGTAGTGTGTTGCTATGGAGAGCTTTGAAAATGACAGAGAAGCTTGGGTGTAAAGCAACAAAATTAATGAATTAATATATAGGTATAAGAATAAAAAGAAAAGAAGATGAACTAATGGTCTAAATGAATTAAAAATGGATATTTCATTAAATATACTATTTGTGCACAATTTTGTAGCAGAAATTCCTGAAGAGAACGCAGTTCTGTTTATTCACATTTATAAAGATGAAAGCAGTTTTCTAGGAGAGAAAAAGCAGAGGGCATGTTATAGATATCAAAGTATTCCTTCAGGGCAAAAAAACCCCACTCAAATTTGGCATGTGATCTCTGCTAGTCGTTATTTTTCTAAATTTTTTTCTGGTAAGAACAATTTTTATTTTCTTTTAATTTTTATATTCATATAATTTATATATAATTTATATATAAAAGTGATTCTACATTCTAAGAATAATTCTAAAAATATATTTAAAGATACAGAACCTGTCAGTTGAGGAGGCCATGAAGTCTCCATCCTTGGAAATATTCAACGCCTCACGGGACACAGCTCTCAGCAATCTGCTGTAAGGAGTCTCTGCTTGACCACTGGGGCTGGATTAGAGAACTCAAGGGATGCCTGCCAATCTTGTTGGTTTTGTGATTCTATGAAGTGTAGAGAAGAGGATAAAAATATTTTACCAGGCTGTCACACTTGGTAGGTTTCATATGCATCTTTTCTAATAGGTTTAATATAAATAGATAGGGGAGGGGCACTCTAAGAATAATACCGATCATTATGAACTGGATAATTTGAAATTTGAAAGAAATAGATTTTTCTCAAAACAGTCAGTTTTACATGATTTACTTCTGAGAACTACTTATTTCCACACTGCTACCTACAAGATAATAAAAAAAAACAAAACCCAACCAACCAAAAACTGAAAAAACACACACACACAGAAAAAAAAGTCCAAAACCTAACCAAACTACAGACACACACACAAAAAACCCAAAAAAAAAAAAAAAAAGAAGAAGAAACATACCTCACCTAATTAAAAAAATCATTATATTTTGAGCAGAAAATAGTGCAATTTCTTTTTATACAATTGGGTCATGAATTTTCCAGCATAGTTTGTTGGGGTTTTTTTTCAGATTATTTTAAATAGATTTAATTTCTTTATACACGTACTTTAATTTCACAGCTAAAAACAATGAAATAAGAGCAAAATCTGATCCATTTCTATTTTCAGTGGAAAGAAAACAGCATATTCATAAACACATTCACACACCAGAAAGGTTTCCCAGAACAAATATCTCTGCTTTAGTAGTCATAAAAATGAATAAAAAATTAATTCATCCAAAGATGCTAAGATTTTGGGACTGAAAAAAAAAAAGTAGTTTTCAGTAAGATAAAAAGATTTAAATTGCAAGTCACATAGCTGGATCTGTTTGTGGTGATGGCTATCTGGAAAATTCTCACAGTTGTGTGCTAAGTGTATATATCACACCATGGTAAAATTTTCTGTAAAAAAGATTTTAGCTAACTTTGTCATTCCAAAATCATGGTTTCGTTTCATCCTCAAGGAGGATATTGCACTTACAAATATGGGAAGCCATCTCATGATTTCTGAAGTAATTGTTGTTTTAGAAGAGCTGGAAAGAAACTTTCTTCTGGTGTTGGATACCTGTATAATTAAGGAGACCATGATATCCTGTGATCTTCCTCAAGGAAGATTGCTGACACCTGTGATCATCTCTGAAATACTTATGGAAACAACAAACATTTCATGAAATGTAATTTCCTCCTGTGAGTGAAGAAAGAAGTCAGTTTTTAATGCTGGAGCTGCCTTGTCTGGAGTTATCATGATATGGTGGAGACTGAGATCCCTATGGCAGTGAGAAAAGTGCGCAGCAAGCTCTCTACCCTGAACTTCAGGGGAGCAGTTTGGCCTCTCGAGGGATCTACTTGGTACCCCTGGAAAGAAGAAGGGCCTGAGAAAGCTGGTTAATGTTCAAGGATCACCTCCTTCAAGCTCAGGAGCAATTCAATCTGACAAAAGAAGTTGGGCCAGAACACTAGGAGGCCTGTGTTGATGAAGAAGGGGCTCAAGGACAAACTGCAGCATAAAAAAATATATAATGGCCTCTATACAAATGCCCATTGCCTCTGTACAAAAGCCCATAGCATGGGGAACAAACAAGAGGAATTAGAGATGTGTGCATGTCTACAGGGGTATAACAGGCATTACAGAAACATGGTGGGATGGCTTCTATGACTGGAGTGTTGGAATGGAAGGTTACAGGCTCTTTAGAAAAGACAGGCCCACCAAACAGGGCAGGGGGAGCTGCTATTTATGTTAGGGATAGGCTGGCGAGTATGAAACTCTGTCTGGGGACAGGTGAGCAGACAATAGAGAGTTTGTGGGTCAGGGTTAAAGGGAGAACAGCGATGGGAGACATTATTGTGGGGATCTGTTACAGATCGCCTGATCAAGAGGGCTCTGTGGATGAAGCACTCTATAAGCAGATAGGAACAACCTCAAGCTCATAGGCTCCTCTTTTCATGGGGAACTTTAACCACCCTGGTATCTGTTGGAGGGATGGTACGGCCTGGCACAAACAATCCAGGAGGTTCCTTGATTGTGAGGAAGACAACTTCCTTCTGCAAGCAATAGAGGAGCTAACAAGGAGAAGTGCCATGCTTGACCTTATGCTCACCAACAGCAAAGGGCTGGTTGGAAATATGACGCTCCAGGGCAGCCTTGGTTGCAACGTTCATGAGATGGTCGAATTCGAGATCCCCAGGACAGTGAAAAGAGTGTGCAACAAGCCCACTGCCCTGGACTTCAAGGGAGCAGACTTTGGCCTCTTCAGGAACCTGCTTAGTAAGGTTCCATGGGATATAGCCCTAGAGGGCAGGGGGGCCCAAGACTGTTGGTTGATATTCAAGGATCTCTTATTACAAGCTCAAGAGTGTTGTGTCCCGACTAGAAGGAAGTGCAGCAGGAGGGCCAGGAGACCTCCTTGAATGGATAAGGAGCTGCTGAGGAAAATTAGAAGGAAAAAAGAGGCTTATAAAAGGTAGAAGCAAGGACAGGTGGCCTGGGAGGAACACAAGGTTGCTGCCCGGGAAGCTAGGGACCAGGTTAGGAAAGCTAAGGCCCAGTTAGAATTAAACTTGGCTAGGGATGTGAAAGGTAATAGGAAGGGATTCTATAGGTATTTAGTGAGTAAAAGACAGACTAGAGACAACGTAGGCCCCCTCCAGAAGCTATCAGGAGAACTGGCTACCCTGGATTTGGACAAGGCTGAGGTTCTTAATGACTTCTTTGCCTCAGCAAATGCTTCGACCACAGCACCCAACTCTTGGAAGGCAGACGCAGGGACTGTGAGAATGAAGACCCTAGGACCACTGTAAGAGAGGATCAGGTTCAAAACCATCTGTCGTGGTTTAAGGCCTGCCACGCAGCCCATGCACTGCCCCCCCCCCTCCCTTGGTTCCTGGAGGGATGGGGAGGAGAATAGAAAGAATACAACTCCCACAGGTTGAGATAAGAACAGTCCAGTGACTAAGGTATAACACAAATCACTGCTGCTACCACCAATAATAATAATGACAAAGGAAATAACAAAAGAAGAGAATACAATGGCTCACCACTGACCGATACCCAGCCCCACCCCCGCAGAATCTCCCTTCTGAGTAACTGCCCGTTACATCCTGGGCATGATGTGCTGTGGTATGGAATACCTCTTTGGTTAGTTTGGGTCACGTGTCCTGTCTCTGCTTCCTCCTGGCTTCCCCTCCTCCCTGGCAGAGCATGAGACTCAGAATGTCCTTGGTCAGTCCAAACATTTTAAGTAGTAGCTAAAAACATCAGTGTTATCATGGCTTTTCCCAGACCAAAAGTCAAAAACACAGCACTGCACCTGCTACAAGAAGGAGAGAAATGACTGTTACTGCTGAAACCAGGACACCATCTTAAAAATCTGAATGTGCACAAGTCCATGGGACCTGATGAAATTCATCCATGGATCCTGAGGGAGCTGCCAAATGAAGTTGCTAAGCCACTGTCCATTATATTTGAAAAATCATGGCAGTCAGGTGAAGTTCCCATTGACTGGAAAAAGGGAAATATAACCCCCATTTTCAAGAAGGGGAAAATGGATGACCCAGGGAATTACAGGTGAGTCAGTCTCACCTCTGTGCCTGGCAAAATCTTGGAGCAGATTCTCCTGGAAGGCATGCTAAGGCACGTGAAAAGCAATGAGGTGCTTTGTGACAGTCAACATGGCTTCACTAAGAGGAAATCCTGCCTGACCAATTTGGTGGCCTTCTATGATGGGGCTACGGAACTGATGGACAG
>WYDI02020961.1:0-13860 GCA_009867235.2 Psittacus erithacus | reverse complement strand
CAGAGACACCATCTTTCAACCCCGAGGTGTCTGGATTGCTCACAAGGTGTCGCCGTCGCGCACCCAGTCCCAACAATAAAAAAAGATCACAGTTCTTTTGTAGCTGTTTGGTAGTCTCTAGCAAATGAGATAGTGTCTCAGCTCAATTGCTAATGATTGGAAAATTGCAAGTCCTCAAAAACCAGTCTGTTTGTAGTATGCACCAAGAATAATTGAGAAGTCCTTACTGGCCATCTGTTCTGAAAACCTGAAAAGAAAATGGGTTGTAGGGTTTGAGTCCCACTCTTTCTCCTTTAAGTTCTCCCAGAAGGTTCATAAGCTAGTGAGCATGCACACAGGGACTTTTCATTGCGGTTTGTTGTATGCAGTTGGATGTGTGTGTTGTGGGAGCTTTTTTATTGGTCGTTAGTTTTGGATTGGTTATCCAGAAAAATAGGGAGACACTTTGTGCTTCACAGGAGACGCTTGGCACAAGTCCCTCTCTATCACTTTGATGCAGATAAAGACATAGCTCCTGGTTTGTTGGGGTTTTTTTTTTCCATCATAATTTTTTTCTTTTCTCTCTGAAATGCAGCTATTGCCATTAACCTTTCTCACAACAAACAATAAAGCTTTTTAATGCTTGCCTCCCATTTTTGATCATTTGTTGGTGAAGTGTTTGCTAGAAAAGACAATAAGGCTTTCATGTTCTCACTTATTTTTGAAACCACTACCTAGTTTCACAAAGAAACAAATTTATCCTTGAAGGCTGGGGGAAGTGCATGCATCTAATGCCGCATTGAAGGTTACAGGACTGTTAACCACTGCATGTGATATTGAACCCACTACATTAGGGTGGCACTTTAACATGCAGTATTAAAAACAAAAGTGCCACCAAACAATCAAGACTAGGTCACTTGAAACACCAGAAGTGCATTATGATAAAAGTGAACTGATAAGGGCATTTAAAAAACTACCAAAAGCACTAAACAAAAGGTGCCTTAAGATCCAAATAACTTAGCCAGAAGAAATTATATCCAAATATTTTTCTCCTATTCCATTGTTGTAGTTATGGTGGTTGAAAATGTTGGGTTCTACCAGAAAACTACCATATGAAACAGCTAAGCTAACTTAATCTGTGAAGAATTAACATCACATTTAGAGTATGGGCAGGCTCTATCTTTCAGGCACCCTTTACTTGCAGTACCAACAAATTTGAAAAAACTCCAAAATGAAACGTACCGAACTAGCTTTTCCTTGCCATCACATAGCCCATGCTTCAATGTCATAAAAAGTCCTTATTAGAGGGACAACAGTGTTATCTGCTGTGATAGTAATTCTTCTTATTAGTCTCTTGAGATAATGCTGCAAAATTTGGCAGGGAGATAAAGGAAGGCCAGCCTCTTTAGCAATAGCCATCACTGCACTGACTATATACTGTGTACTAGAATAAGATGATAACGATGTGGGGGGTTTAGGGTAATAGTAGAGCCTGCTATTTTTTACCAGTTCAAAGTGGTTATGTAATTCCAATTTGAGAAACCCACATATTTCATTGAGGGAAAAGTATAAAAAAACATACATACTAAGGCCATTTTTTTAATTGGGCGTATTTTTAGTTTGAACATTTTCCACTGAAACTAACTTTTGTTGCGGTCTTAGAAAATTGTGTCTTCAGATAAATATCTGAAGTTTAAGCTCATAAATTGTAAGAACATTTCTTCTTTATCTCATTTTGTCATCTTTTCTGCTTTCTTTTTTTTCACAGGAAAAGGGAGGATGAAACAAAAGACCAAATGAAAGAATAAGTAGTATATCTAGAAAGTAAAATGTTCTAACAAAATTTAGGTAATTAAGTAAAACCACTGTAATTTCTTTATTTCTCTACAGAAAGCCTGAGAAGTTTAAAAGCCAGTATAATGCACTTTCTTTCAAATCTTTGACATTTTTTTCTTTCAGAAGAAAGCTCCAAAGACAAACAGCTCTTGTGCTGCCTGAATAATTCTGGGTTGTCATTGATGGTCCCTTTCACACACTGGGTCAGTTCTCGGTTAGGGTATTGGGCTCACTGGTGAGAAGAAGCTGTGCAAGCCCTTCTGAAACATTCAGACCCCTGATGTAGGAATTTGCTGTGTATTCAGGGTGTCATTTGTACCTGTCTATTTAGGGAGACTGTAATTAGGTTACCTTGTGTGCCAGTATGAAAAAAGACCATCATGATACAGAACTGAAATCTGCTTGTTTTATCCAGCCTTAAAGCTACAGTATAGGTTATCTCTATATTCAGTCTGGTGTTACTTGAATTTTCTGGAGCTTCTTTCACTTACGTCATGTACTGCATTCTCCTTTGGTACAAGAGCATGACTGATGTTTGGTGGATCAGCATAAACTTCCTTACGTTACTCATTCCCAAAAAAATGTATCCATTTTCTGAAGGAGAATTTTCAATTATTAATAGCGAGTTACAAAGCAATTTGAGGATAATTATATTTATTCAGAAGAGCAGTGAAATTCCATGGAGATGAACAGGAACCTTGTAAATAAAATATGTACTACTTAATTGTATTTTCTCCTTTTTCTGGTCTTTTTCCTGCTGTAATATCATAGAATCATAGAATAGTTAAGGTTGGAAAGGACCTTAAGATCACCTAGTTCCAACTCCCCTGCCATGGGCAGGGACACCTCCCACTTAATGACGTTACCCAAGGTTCTGTCCAGCCTGGCCTTGAACACTGCCGGGGATGGAGCATTCACAAGTTCCCTGGGCAACCCATTCCAGTGCCTCACCACCCTCACAGTAAAGAACTTCCTCCTTATATCCAATCTAAACTTCTCCTGTTTAAGTTTGAACCCGTTACCCCTTGTCCTATCACTGCAGTCCCTAATGAAGAGTCCCTCCCCAGCATCCTTATAGGCTCCCTAAATATGAGAAAACCTAGAACACAAGATAGTTACAAACATGGAGAACCCATGCCAGCATTCCTTATTTTCTTTTTCTGAAGTGTTCCCATATCTATACACATACTGCCTGCTTTGTTTTGTTGGTATAATTTTCTTTATAGTGTAGCCTGACAAGACTGTGTCACTAGCATTGTACAGCAATTGGCAGGATAGTCTTTTGGTTCCTGAAGATATGCATTGTCCTCAGATGCATTTCTTTGTGGAAGCCAGTGCTCTAACTGTTGAATGACTCTGTTTTCACTGGTTTCTGATGTATTTATTTTTAAGCTGGCAGCATTAAATTTTCTGCTGAGCTGGCTCGTAGTTGCTCTTTAGAAAGTTCTCGAAGGCCATAGCATAGAATAGCAGAGACATTGAAAGGATGTGGCTACTAACTCTTTACACTATCATGCATAGATATAAGAAGGCCCATCAATAAGGTTGAGAAAGCAGCATTAATTTTTAATGATCTATTTAGTATTTGCCTATCAAGAGGGTCAGGTAAACCCAGCTTCTTCTTTGATTGTTTTGATGTAAACATTTAGAAAATATATCACAGTGTCTGGTGAAAATATTCTGAGATTTTACCAAACTCCAGAGAAGCCCCTTCCTTTTACAATGCAGTTTGGGTCATCTTAAAAGAAGAGGATGAAAGATGCCAAGATGAATGAAAGAGGGAAACTACTGAGAGAAGAAACTAGTGAAAACTCTGATATGACAAGAAGGAGACCCATGTGAGAAGAAAGGTAAACTAGGCTTAGTGTTAAAGCTGTTCATAAGAAAAAGAAATGGCAATAAAATTTTAACCTTAAAGGAACCTAGATCACAGCTAGTGCAAAAAAATAAAACCTTGGCTTTAGTTGTGGCAGTGGCCAGGGGGCTCTCTAATGTACAGGGTATCCTGTTATTCTCTTAAGGCCTGGGATACCATACTCCTATGTGCCTTACCATTGAAGCTGTAGTGAGAGCTCACTGTAGGGACAGCTGCTGATTTCCATCATCTTATTTGTCTGTGGTCTGTATATTCCCTCAACCAAATACCCAAATGACTATTTTCTAAAGCACTTAGTTATCCAGGCCATGGTAAGGTTTTTAAGGAACGAGCAGTATTCGTAATGTTGTATGAGACTTTCACCCAGGCCAGCCTTGCCAGCTGAGTGGCTGCTGCCTGGATGCATCTGCTGGAACGGCTGTTGGCTTTAGCCACTTTCCAGCTAAGGCTTCTTGGCTCTCTCTTGGCAGGCAAAGAGGTAGGATCCTAGAAATCTGGGGAAGGTATAGAATTGCAGAAACCAGCCAGGTGGTCAGCTGTTTAATTTGTAGACTGGCTTGCTAGCCACCATGCTGCTTTGGTTTTATTTCCTTTTATCACTCTGCTGTATCTGCCTTCTAAGCCCAGGCTCCCATGCCATATGTTGCCAATACTGTCCTCCATCTGCATGAAGAACAGCCACAGACAACAGCTGTAATAGCTGGCCACGGACATCCATCACCCTTATTTATCCTTCAGTTTGTATTTTGCACAATCAACCTGTCACAATTTAATTGACACTCCCAATCAGCTAGTCAGGTAGGTAGATTGTGTAGGGAGCTGGGGAGTTTGGGCTATGGTCATATCATTGCAAAAAGATGAGATAAGGCACATCTGACTCTTACTTCCCTAAACAAAAGGGCAGTTCTTTAAAATTTGATTTCTAAAGGCTATGATATTTTGTGCTGAACATACAGTATCAAGCTAAATCCTTTCCCAGATCTGGGTCCTCTGTAGGGCTTTCTCCTGAATATAAATGCCAGGGTTTGACCTATTAATTTCAACAGCATGTTGACAAAATAATGAATGAGGAGAGGAACTCTGTTCTTGTACTTTGGTAATATTTACTGAATATCGCCAAATCACAGAGTGCTGGACAAAGGCTGGACAAATGCAAGACAATGTTTCCTTTCAGTGTGAAGCACAAACAGTATAGTCTAAATCACAACAGTTCTGTAGCTCTAAATTCCATTGGTTATTTCAATTTATTCATAAAAACTCTGCCTTGATCAAGGAATAGACATCTTAGCACTGTTTCTGTACCGGTCTTATCTCCCATGCCCTTAGCTGCCTTTGCCCCAATGCTTCTAATGGTAGCTACAACAATTTATGAATAGAGGGCTGTCTATAGAGGTGGTCCTTTGTCTCTTCCTGAAGGCCTGATGAAACATAGCTTGTTTGTACAGAAGCTGATGTGAGTGAGTGAGTGGCCGTACAGGGAGGGAAGACAGGTGAAGGAGTGCATCCTCATGCTTAATTCATGTGTTTCTCTCCCACTGATTTAAAAGTGTTAAAGAAAAATACAGGACCCTCACCATCTAAGGGCAGTTGGGATTGCAGTAGGATTAGGCTCTCAGCACAGTGCTAAGAAAGCAGTTTCCTTTGATATATCAGTTTTCCTTTCACATCTCCATTTTTTCCGTAGAAGTCGCCGAGGAAAAGATACCAGAAAGATGTACAGAAGCTGAAATTGTGATACTAATCTTCTCCTTACTCTCTACTCCTTCTCTACTATGCCAAAAAATTAATCCTGGAAGTACTTCAGCTTTCTGTATGGCATCCATTCCCAGTAATTAAGTTTCAATTTGACATCAGAAGTTCTGATCTAACTAACATAATACAAACTTGGCAAGGGTCTCTGGCTGAGACCACTTTGCCAAGCAGCTTTACAGTAAGCAAATTCCGCAACACAAAATAAAGAGGCAAGCAGCCAAGTTGTAACTTTTTCCCAATGGCCCATCTCAATTTAGTAAAATTGTCATCTTTTCTCTGTAGGAAAACTCAGCCTTGTTATAAGGCGCTGTTTCCAATAAGGTTCAGACGCAGCATTTTGACTTTTGTTGAAGATGAACATAAAAATGCGTTTGGAGGGGCCAAGTGCTACTCTGGGGGTAGAGGCGCTGAGGCTGAAGGACCTAGAAACGGGCACCACAAAATACTAGATCCCCTAACAATGGAAAAACACACATTGAGCTAGATATAAAGCCTGTCAAGGAAAATGGGAAGATTCTATGTGAATTTATTTAGTAGTTAGTGCATCTAAAACATGAATGTTTGAAATGTTCTTTGGCAGCAAAGTCAAGGGAATGTAAATGACAAGTTACTAACCTGATAATTAAAGTATTTTTTAATTATTTGATTTGTTCCTGTAGCTTCTCCTGCTTCCTGCAAAATTTTGGCAAGTCATTTCTCTTTTGTCTCTGCTTTCCAACATGCAAATGGTGTTGGTGGCCTCCTTTGTGAGCTGTGTTCAAAGGCACTATCTGCTTCTCCTCTCTTTTTCCATCACTTTCTAATATTCCACTGTTCCTTACCAAGTACCTCTCTGTCATAGAAGGCTATTAAAATCCATGGGAAAATAAATTATTTTAGGTAATTAGGGTATTTTCTTTAGAAATGCAGCTTTCTTATACTGCAGTGTTCACATGCTGTTCATGTATGTTATAATCTATATTTTCTACTCCCATTCAAAATCTTGAGAAACATCTTTGATTTAGAATTGGAAAAGCTTTCTGCTGGAAGGCTTTTTTGCTCATCTCAAAAGACACATTTTGTTTGCTTAAAAAAGAAATTAATAATCTGCTGTTTAAAAAAAAAGCAAGCTTTGAAAAACTGGAAATAAGCTGTTATTGAATCCAGGCACTGTTTGTGTTTACATATACTCCTGATTTCCTTGTTATCTTGTCTGACTGGAGAGGCCTATCAAACCTTAGCTCAAACCTCTTGCTTGTCTGATAAAGAAGTCTAACTACTTTGTTTACAATATGCTGTTGATATTACATACAGTTCATGAAATCTGTTTTGTAGATTTTGAAAGGAGCATAGACCCTAGGTGCATTAAATTCTATTAGAATTCCATAAAAAAAATACCCACAGTGAAAAGGAAAATATAGTAATATACAGTGTTTAGTCATATAATACCTTTCAGCATATTTTGGTTTTGGAACACTGTGAAACCCTACACCACTGTGATTAAGGGTACAAGAGAGTTTACAAACAAATATACTCTAGGCGAAGCCAAGTTTAAATGGATTCATTTTGTCTGAAGACTCTTCAGCCCTTGCAATTCTCTGTCTACTGTGCTTGGGTTAATTGGATGGTGGCAAGTTGTTATTTGTGATCACCTTTCCTGTCAGACAGCAGTGTCCTCTTTTAATGTCATCTTCTTGACAAGTGCTCACTTTTCTGCAAGTTATGGGTTGAGGCAGACAGCCCTGATTGCTATTACAGAATGATATATGCTGTGCCTTCAGCCCACAGACATCTCACAACTGTACCAATGCTCCTGATAAGGAAGCCTGGTTAAGAAACATCGTTTATTCCATGCTGCCTGCAAGTATCAGATCATCGATACTATATTTTCTGTATGTATTGTGTGACAAGGTTTTGGTAGCAGGGATCTACAGCAGTGACTTCTGTGAGAAGCTAATAGAAGCTTCCCCCATGTCTGATAGAGCCAATGCCAGCTGTCTCCAAGACATACCCGCTGCTGGCCAAGGCTGAGCTTGTCAGCAATTGGGGTAGTACCTCTGGGATAACATGTTTAAGAAGGGTGAAAAAAACCCCTGTGCAATTGAAGTGGGATAAAGAATTAAGAATATGTGAGAGAAGCAGCTCAGTAGACACTGAAGTCAGTGAAGGAGGGAAGGAGGTGCTCCAGGTGCCGGAGCAGAGATTCCCCTGCAGCCCATGGTGAAGAACTCCTGTGAATGAGGCAGGCTGTCCCCCTGCGGTCCATGGAGGAGCAGATCTCCAACTGCGCCCCATGGAGGACCCCATGATGGAGCAGGTAGATGTGCCCAGAGGAGGCTGTGACCCTGTGGAAAGCCTGTGATGGAGCAGGCTCCTGGCAGGACCTGTGGACCCATGGGAAAAGGAGCCCACATGGAGGTGTTTTGCTCACAGGACTTGTGACCCCATAGGGGACCCATGCTGGAGCAGTCTGTTCCTGAAGGGCTGCATTGTGGAAGGGACCAGTTCTGGAGCAATTCATGAAGAACTATAGCTCATGCAAAGGACTCAGGTTGGATGAGTTTGTGGAGAACTGTCTCTTGTGGGAGGAACCCCACTGTGAAGCAGGAGAAGAGTGTGAGGGGTCCTCCCCTGAAGAGGGAGCAGCAGAGACAGCGTGTGATGAACTGAGTGCAGCACCCATTCCCTGTCCCTCTGTGCTGCTGGGAGGAGGAGGTAGAGAAAATCAGGAGTAAAGTTAAGCCCAGGAAGAAGGGAGGGGTGGGGAGAAAGTGTTTTAAAATTTGGGTTTCTTTGTCATTTTCCTACACTGATTTGATTGGTAATAAACTAATTTCCCTTGATTCAAATCTGGTGGCCTGCAACAGTAATGGATGAGTGATCTCTCCCTGTCCTTATCTCAACCCAAAAGTCTTTTGTTACATTTTCTCTCCCTTGTCCAGTTGAGGAAGAGGAATGATAGAGCATCTTCGGGGGGCACCTGGTGTCCAGCCAGGGTCAATCACCACAGTGTTAGCTCTGTCAGTGTATGTTGTTGGCAGTGTTACCCAGTGGATTAGAACTCCAAAGAAGACATTGCGAGATTAATGGAGATATTTTCTCCTGGAAGATCTCTGCTTTTGAGCAAGTTGCTTGTTCTTGTGCCCTACTAAAATCTGACTTAGTACTGTAGTCATTTCTTCATTGAGTGGATATGACATTTTAGCTGCTGATCACGTTTTTGTCTGAAGAGCGAGTTACATGGCAGCATTTAGAAACAGAAATGTAAAGGCCTGAATTTAATCAGTCAACTTCTGTAACGCAGGAGGTCTGCAGCAGCTTGTGGATGCTTTGAGTGTAAAATGCAGCTTGCAGTATTCATTGGTTCAGTCCTATAAAAAAACAGAAGCCAATGTCAGCACTCAGAATGGTTCCGGTTTCTGCCTTAGTCCCATAATATCTAAAAAGTATCATTTCACAAAACTTTCCAAGATATACTATTAATAGTCTCAAAAGGCATCTTTAGAATGTTTAATCCTAATTATAATTGTAGTTCACACCATCAGGTAGGGCAAGTTTTCATGATGTGTATTGTGAGCTGGGGGAACAAATGAGACATCTGAATAACATATTAGCTAGTGAACCAATGGACAGGTATCACTTTCTTAATTGATTTTGTATTCTGTTTCCCTAGGAAATGTCTCTTTTCAGCATTCTGCCAATTTCTGCTTCTTTGCTTGCATTACAAGATCCCTACATGAGAAGGATTAACAGCATTACTGCTGGAGCTTCACCAGCTGTGTAATAACAATTGTTTTCCACAAATTGTGTAGCCTAAACACACCTGCATGTATTTCTTCTAATATTTTACCGCCTGGTAATTGACTGCCAGTGTACTGGTGCTTTCCTAGGTCATGGGAAGAAAAGATTTAATTAGGCACACAGTCTTAGGCACTGAATAGCACAGAAGCAAGCCTCCCTGTTAAGACTGCTGAATATCACTGGTTACTAGGCTTTGCTCAACAGGTGTCAGATTTAAGTAAATGACACTACATGTGCCACAGCATTCCTCAGAGTTTGAGGAAATGGGTTTAGGATGTCCTTAATACAAGGCTGGACATGGTAATGATACTGTAAATCAAGATACTGTGCTTGATATTAGCTATTTGTACTGCAACAACGTCTGGAGGCCCCACTGGCTATCAGGACTCCACTGTGGTGAATAATATAAAAATATATTGTTTGATAAGCCTGTGGTTTCAGAGTATAAAAAGACAAAATGGAGAGAGAAACAGAAGTGACTTATTCAAGGTACAGTGGAGCAGCAGTAAAAGCAGAAAATAAGTCTTTCATCCATGTACTCTAATTAGGCTCACTGTATGAGTGAGTTAAAATTTGAAAGGCCTCAACGTGTACCGATGGTATCACCTTACATGACATACAGAAACTTCTGGTGCCAAGTTAATTCCTAGGTGTAATTCTGATGATATTGTGTATTAATGTTACCTTAAAACCTGCAGTGTTACATAAAGCTCTTATCAGGCCCAGGGTATTTGGGCTGAAGAAAACTCAAGTAGCTTCTGTATCTCATACATGCTTTTATTTGGCTAAATATCTTATCTTGTGTGTGATGTAGTACTTAATTAATCACTTCTGATCCTGGTAGAGGAGTTGTCAGAGGATTGAGTTCTTGTAATTTTTCTTTTTTTTTTTCTTTTTTTTTTTGGCTTGTTTTCACACTAGTTTTGTTTGAGAAAGAAACTTTTATTATTAGATACAAGGCAAAGATGTAAAGAAGGAAAGATGAAGGGAGAGAAAGACATCAGGTAAAAGTAAAGCAAGAGAACTGCAATTTCACATGCCACTGGTAACTCAGTATTTTTGTGATAGTGAAAGGGTGTTTGGTAGAAAAATAAATAAATCCAGAAAAGGAAAAAATAAGGCATACTTTAGTATATGTTGCAGTATGAGCCATTAAAAAGTATTATCTAATAGTTTGTCCCACATAAAATCAAATGGCAAAAAATGAAGGACAGTTTGGAAAGTTTGGTGAGCTCATAACAAGGGTATTGCTATATGTTTTACTTGAGCTAAATAATGTGATGTGTCCCAAAACAAAGAGTAGAGGTCATCTTTTGACACAAGGGACACTCCCAGAAAGCACTCCAGGATAAGACCATTAGTCATGGTGAGTAACTCTTAAATGTGAGGCCTCACGGTAAGATTGTGGCCAAAAGATATTATGTAGCCTTTGAACATAAAAGCCAAAGTGGTTGTGTAATTTCTGTAAACTAAAGTTAAAATTTTCTGATGTCTACATTTGAAGAAAAGTATTAGTAAACGGAAGGAGTTTTGGAGCCATAGGGAAGATTAAATGAAAAATTGAAAAACCTTTCAAGTGAGAAACCCAGAGAGCTGAGTCTTTTTCTGTTATGCAGTATAAAGCTGGAGAAAAAATCTGCAGTAACAGAAGGAGGAAGCTGGAGCCTTAAGTCATCTGCTCTAGCATTTTCTTCCTTTGAGGCAGGACTAAATAGAGCAGCCTGGCTATGACAGATGTTTATCTAAACTACTCTTTCTAAACCTTCAATGAAAAAGGTTTGATTCTCATTAATCTTTGCCAGATTCAGTGTTTCACCACTTTATGAAATTAATCAGGAATGGTAAGAACCTTCAAGAAAATTTTTACTTGATCACCGTCTTACAAGTTATTTATAGAACTATGGTGCTAGATGGTTCTTCAGCATAGGAAGTAAAAGTTACAAGAAACAGTAGTGATCTGCTTTTAAGGAACTGCTGAGCAAGAGGTTATATGCACATTGTTGTATTCAATGGCTCTTGATTGACTTTCCTCCCATGAATTTGTCTCTTTTTGCATATATCTTAAACATCTGAAACATCCTGTGACAGTGAGCTGCACAATTCATTTATGTACTGTCTCGAAAGGTACTTTCCTTGCTTAAACTTTATTACCAAATAATTGTATTTGTAGTTCTTCAAGTTATAAAAAAAATAGTGCTGAATATTGCTATTTTTATGGGGTTTATATATATTATTTCAAGTGTGGTACTTTTTTGAATCTTTTATATCTCTTTTTCTTTTTGAGACAACCACACATGGATCTGTATACGGTGTTTAAGAATAAAAGTCAAAGGTGCGCCATTAGCTTACAACAGAGATTTTCCTTTTGTATAGTGTTCCTTTTCATTATAATTCTTAACATTCCATTTGCCTTTTTGACCATGTTCAGTACTGAGCCAGTCTCATCAAAGAAGCAACTGCAATGACTCCAAGGCTTCTTTCCTGAGCTGTAGGTGTTCAAATCACAAAAAAGTGGGTTTTTTCTAAAATATATCCTATAGTTCCCCAAAGAATCAATTTGAACAAGGTTATATGGCCTCACATAAAATTTTAGAGACTAGATTATAACAGTCGTCCTTTTTAGCCTTATAAATTATGTATCTGTAAGAATTGCTTCTTTTAAAAACCATGGCCCTGAGAGGTAATAATTTCTATTTATCTTGTCCTCTGTGTGTATCATTTTCTCTGATAAATAGGTTTGCAACTTGCATTTAGTAGATCTGGTTCAGCACCTTAAAGAATCATTAACAGGGAGTATATAACAAAAAACTTCGTACTTCTTCTTATAATAGCCCTCAAAAATTCAGCCAAAATTGGCAGGTCTGAGTACTTCTTTTCACCTTTTTTTTTTTTTTTCTTGTTTCAAGAAACAAGTAAAGTGTTGTAACAGTAAAGAAACACTGTAAAGTGTTGGAACACTGATTAAAAGCTTCCAAGTCAAGTGAGCTTCAGTGCCTGTCATTTCTTTAACAACATTTGAGGTTTGTTGATTATTATATTTGCCAGGGTGGCTGTACTGGTTCTTGAGCATGCCTTCCCTGACACCATTATTTGGAGAAAGAAAGACGTCATCCAGTAAGCCATCCCTTTAATAAAATACAGAGTTTTGTATGCATTGAATTCTGGTTTTAGACTTAGCTCCCAATGGTATTAATAGTGGCATTAAATATGACCAGAGAGAGAGGAGTAGAAGTATCTACATAGTACTCTGTGCTGAAGACAGGTTCTAATATTTCCATTTCTTAAATCTATTTATATATATATTGGAAAGGCCTGTCCAGCCATGCATTTGATGCTAGTTGCAGCTCGGTCCTTTAAGCACAATACTGGATTTTATTACCTTTCTAATCAGTAAAGAACTTTCTGATTTTCTATTTACAGTGAAAATGCACATAAGGTGATTTAGTGTTTTGGTAATTATTGAGTGTATTCTGTGGAATATACATCTTACACCACCTTCAGTTCTCCTGGATACCTCAGTACATTTAGCGCTGTTGTGCGAAGTCCCCCTATCCACAGAAAGTGGGCAACCAACAGCTGGACTAACATCCAGAATCAAGTTTAAGGCAAAGCAAAAATAAAAAAACCAACCAGACAAGCAAACAAATGAACAAAACCCAAAAGGAGATCAAGCAAAAAAGACATAAAGTGGAAAAAAAATCATAGAGGGATTTTTTAAAACATAGACTGCAAATCTGAGAAGCCTAAGTAGAGAGAAGCCATTCCAGGAAGGGCAATGCTTGGGGTTATAAAGAAATGCATAATTTTTCCTGAATTTAGAGGGTACCAGAGTTGGAGTGTATGCATGTGGAATTTGAAGGGAAGGGGTGGGGGGAAGAGAGGAAAAAAAATACGTAGCTTATAAAACCTTCCTACAGTGTGAAATGGCTTGTTATATTACTGAAAAAGCTTGTATCACTTTCAAATGTGAGCAGCAAAATCAGCAGTCATCTCCAAGAAGCAGTAACTAGGAGTATGGTCTGCAAGGTAACATCTAGTCATGTTGGAACCAGCCAGGGTGGGAGGAGGAGGCAATCTGCACAAAATGACTATTAAAAAATTATGAAGTAAAATGAGTGTAAGAAAACACAGTTATCCTGGGATTCTAGTTGGATTTCAGTTATATTTTACAAATGCCTTTTCTTTTTTTCTTTTTACATTTAGTTTCTGAAAAAGAAACAAAGATACTGGGATAAAATCTGCTTCCACTTGCATCAGTAGGAATCGAGTTTCTCCAACAGAATTGATATTGATTCATACCGATGCAGCTGAATGTAGAATTTGTCATATTGCCTCGGGTTCTCTCTCTTGGTTTTTGCAATTAAATGCTTGCTGCTCATAGGGAACAGCCACATACTTTCAGTATGGATTATATGAATTTTGAATTGAGAAAAAGAAGATCCAAAGATGAACCTTTTCGGAGCAAACAGTACATGTGTCTGTTTGCGTATGTGTCCTCTCTCAGAGATTCTAACCCTCAGCATTCTATGATTGTGTGATTCAAACAGCTCATCTTACAGAATGTTATAAACGGATGACTGAGACCAATTTAAAAACAAAAACTATTTTAATTAGGCTGAGAAGCAATAAGCAAAACC
>WYDI02020960.1:0-17199 GCA_009867235.2 Psittacus erithacus | reverse complement strand
GGAGGGCCACAAGGATGATCAGGGGACTGGAGCACCTCCTGTATGAAGACAGGCTGAGAAAGTTGGGGCTGTTCAGCTTGGAGAAGAGAAGGCTACGTGGTGACCTCATAGCAGCCTTCCAGTATCTGAAGAGGACCTATAGGGATGCTGGGGAAGGACTCTTCATCAGGGACTGTAGTGATGGGACAAGGGGGAATGGGTTCAAACTTAAACAGGGGAAGTTTAAACTGGATATAAGGAAGAAGTTCTTTACTGTAAGGGTGGTGAGGCACTGGAACAGGTTGCCTAAGGCAGTCGTGAATGCTCCATCCGTGGCGGCGTTCAAGCTCAGGCTGGACATAGTCTTGGGTGACGTGTTTTAGTGGGAGGTGTCCCTGCCTGTGGCAGGGGTGTTGGAACTAGATGATCTTAAAGTCCTTTCCAACCCTAACTATTCTATCATTCTGATTGTAAATCACAACAAAGTCTGGGGAAAAAAGTTGCCTACTATATCCACAGATGCATTTTGAACTTAAAGAGTACTTAACAGGCATGTTCCATGTATTGATGTACAAGATGACAGTCTGCAGATCACGTGCTTTTGAGAGATATTAATAGCACTGTACGTTACAGAAATGCTGACACATAATTCACATTACAACAAAAATGTGAATGATTACAAGAAATTTAAAACATATTAAAATTACTCCAATAGTTCATTATGACTCAGGTGCAAGAAGACACTATGAAAAATAAAACAAAAAGAAGCATAATGTTTCCAGAAAACAGTGACTTTTTAGAGGAATATTTCTATACACATTTATATGTATTTCTATTAGTCACGATACGAAGTTAAGCAATGTCATTGAAATTGAACTATAAGACAGTGTAAGGGAAAATTTTATGCTAATGTAGGCAAGTAGATTAGCATGAACTGTCTTCTTTAATGAAAATTAATGGATAATTAATAGATAATTAACCACAAAGGGAGATTTAAGCCAAAATAATGCTGCATAATAGACAGGAAAGAGAGTTATCTAGGGTAATCTTATTGAAACAAAGTAGGACTGTTGCTACTGGAACACGTAACTGGAAAAAAATCCTGCATGTTATATGGAGGAATAATAATTTTCATTTCAATATGTATACACTATCATATATTGAATTAATTTGAAATTTTGTGGAGGGTTGGTTGGTTTTGGTTGGGTTTTTAGGGAAACTGAGATGGCTGATATCCTTAAGCATGTCTTTGTTTTCTGAGAAAAAAGATCTAATACAAAAAATACTGGGAGACGATGATTAAATGATTGCTAGTTTTATCATCAATATTTGAGACACTACTGCAGCTTCTAAATAGGTAATTTTATAAAAAAAAGTTATAACAAAGCAGATTTTGTAATGACATTTTCATGGTCTCTTCCAGCTTACAGCTTTTATTGGAGAGAACTTCCATTACTGTAATCCTTCCACAGGCAATTCTGAGATCCTCCAAACAATTTCTAAACCAGTTAATGTCTGTAAAAAGCATAATTTCAGAAATTTCAGTCTAAAAAACTTTTGAAAGGTACATAACAGAAAATTCAGGATGGATTAAACACTATAATAGTGTTTGCAAGCACTAGAATAATAGGAATACAAGTTGCTGCATACGTAGGAATGCTCTGTAAAAAGAAAAACGTAGTCTCTTTTCTGTTTTGTTGTCTCGAACATGTTTATGAATATTTTATTTGACTTTCTCTTACTGATTTTGAAACATCCATTACTATAATTAGTATTTACTTACTTAAATATGTATCAGAAAATATATACTGTGATTAATTTAGCATTACTTTGACAATAAATTCCTTATTGAGAGTGAGTAAGGCAGCTCAGTGAGTGCCAGCTAGGGCCAACCAACAACAGTTACCTTCCTAGTCCACGCCTCCTAAATCAGAAAGAAAAAAAGCACTCAGTAGCTGAGTAGCAAAACTAGGAAAAGATATTCTAACACAATTATTGCTTCACAATAACAGGAATCCATTTGAATTAACTCAATGCTTGCCTAAAGAAAGCCAGGTCTGCTTGATAACCTAGCATAACACAAACATACTAGCTGCTAAACTTTTTCCTACCTAAGATACTGACCTTCCACTCATCTCTTCATAGCGTTCTTCCAGAAATTAACATTGTAATTTAATTGAGAACCAGCAAAATTAGGTTTGTTGTCAGAGCACACACCATTCATACTTGTTTGTATATATTTTTGAGTCTGTTTTTGAATATTGTTCCTCCTGAGAGATGGCCACAAAGCAATATGGCCACAACAGAGTTTTATAAACTCTTGTCAAAGTTATCACCTCAATTTAAACATGCTTCCTTATGTCAGGAGAGTTCATGGAGAATGGACACAATGTAGAATAAAGCAACAATAAATGTGGGTTATTGTTGTGCACTCCTCTTTGCAGCAAAAAAAAAAAAAAAAATTGGTTTGGCACATAAGAATAGCACAGATATTTATGTTCATCCTAGCATATTATCCTAGCACATTTCTCCATAGAATCCTTTGACAGAACATGAAAGATGAAACTGTTTGCTTTCAACACTAGCCACTGAAAAGGTAAAAGTTTCGTTGAAGCCAGTCGTCTAGGCTGCCTCTCTGATAGGTAGCCTGGAGGCACTCTGGAAGGTGATTCAGTATATCTCAAGAGTATGCCCACTATTAATTTGGAAGAACAGCCCTCTGGAAGGTTTTGTTCTTCACTATCAAACAAGCATGCTACTACAGAGCTGAGACAACTAGCTTTGAAATGACACTTGATTTTCAGGTGACTATAAATTAAGGTTAGTGTATTTTTTAGTAAAATGGAACTCCGCAAACAGTGTGGTATATTTCACTTACAAAATTCCACATTTTCAGAAGTGATAGCTGAGTCATGCATGTGCAAATACACTAATACTTTGCCTTTTAAAAGCTCTCCCATCTCAGAATTGCTAGCTGGCCAGCAGGTTTTCTGATACTGTCCTACACTGAGAGCTAGCGAGTGCAAAGCTCTAGCTTAAGAAGTCTCTAAACTTAAGATCATTGAAAGTCTTGAGAGTGTGCCAATGTGGCATTACTTTAAGCTTACTGTATCCTTATAATTGCACCTGAGCTATTTGCAAAGTCAGCGCACAGGGCTAAACAGATCTTTGTTTTGACCTAGCACTGTGTTCTCATGTAGGCACCACCAAACTAGCTGCAGTCACACACTTATTACCAATAGATGTTAAAGAGGTTACTCAGCCCAATTCCATATGTAAATCCATTTTCTTTGTTTTTCCATTTAATGAAATTTGTTTTTTGACAACTTACAGTGAAGTTCTTCACATATAGCAGGTTTGTATTATTGCCACATATAGGGTTACCATATAGAAAACTCTCAAAAAGTAGCTCTCTTTATCCATGTATTTCAGGAAGGAAAGATCTTTCGATCTTTAGACCATTTCTACTGTGTGCAAGTCATGTATTCCAGAGGTTGATGGGTTTTATTGCCAAAGAACAGTACAGTATGTGCACCATGGCGTAAACTCTTAGAATACAAAACACATGGAAATGCATCATCTGGATGCAAGAACAACAAAAAATAAAGTTCCCCAAAAAGATTCTCTAAAATCTGTAAGAATAACTCTTTAACAAGGCATCATTGCAGAGTTACAGGAGTGACCTACCTTCTACTCCTGGTATTACAACTTCTATCAAAAATTTAAAATTAAGGTTTTCGTTATGTTTGAGAATCTAAAAACTTAGTTTCATACCTCAAAATTCACATTTTTCACTTAAAAGATAGTTGAAGGCCACAAAAATTTCTGGAGTATGATCCAAGTTACTGAAACAGTGAGTTAGATTAGAGAACTGTTTATTTCATAAGGAATTAATGAATTGATAAGAAATTAGTAATTCTGTAAGCATTAGTGTCCTAAACCCAACCACGTATGCTGGTGACTACAAATCATGACGCAGAAACAACACAATGTGTTTACCATTAATGAAATATGCAATCTTTACTAAATATAAATATATCCCATGGAATTATGAATTAAACAGATTGATCATTTTGTGACAATTGCTCATTTCTTTGAGATTTTAATGTATACAAATATATCCTACAGACTATAAATTATAACTATTATGAACTGGAAAAACAGACACATATCTTCCCCGCCCCTTTATAAGAGTTTGGTTTGGTTTTTGTTGGTTTGTTTTGAGGTTTTTTTCCTCATCCTCCAGCAATTGTTTCAGAAAAATTAATGTCAATATTTGACAAGCTTATGTAACCAACATGCTTCAAATCTGGCCAAAAATGGCAACTGCATACTGTATAAAGACATTATCTGTACCTTTTAAAATTCTCATGGATCACAGCATCTGAAAATGAGAATCTGATAAATCAATGTCTTGCACTACCTTAAAACTGCCATTAATGCTTCGTATTTATTTTACACCTCTTTTCCCACACCCATGACAGTCTTAAGATTCACAAGAAAATACACAAAGATCAAAATTTACAGTTTAAGAAACAGATGGACTCTTCAATTCAATGCCAAATTTTAAGTTCACACTGCTAAATTCCACTTAATTCCACTTGAATTTTAAGAAATACAACTCTAACTACAAATTTGTAACTGCTTGGAGCTGTATCATTTTATCTGTGATTGCACATGTAATTTTTATTTTCAGGGGTTGTCCTTACTTCTCTCAAAGGCAAGGGTAGCTTTACTACAATATTCCTATCTACCTTAATAAAAGGTTGTTTGGGTCTACAGTATTAACCCATAATAAATCTCCTAAGGCAACCCCAGATAATTTTACTGGCAATTATAACAATGCATCCTATTACTCACAAATACCCTATACTTACAGAATAAAGGTTGGCAAAAAGAGGTGGCAGATACAAACACAAAAGATTATTCAGTAGATTTCCAAGATAAAAGAATTACTTAACCCATCTAATGGCACAAAATTACAGAATCAGAATGGTTGTGGTTGGAAGGGACCTCTAGAAGGTATGCGGTCCAAACTCCCTGCTCAAGCAGTTACAATTAGAACTGGTTGCCCAGAACCATTTCTGTGGGGGTTTTGAGTATCTCCAAGGACACACAGACTGGATTCACAGATTGACAAACACAATTCAAATTATAATCTGGCCTCAATGCATTACTCCTTAACAACAGAAACACTTACAGTTTATTGGAAATTGTGGGCAGATCATGGATAATCTCTTCATATGGCTCTTCTTGAGATAAAGTAGAAACAGCTAAGGGGTCTTTCATTTTTAACTCCCAAACAATTTCAGCCTTCAGAAGCATTTCCTCAATGAACTCAGAAGCTGCAACATCTAAAATATTGAAACACCAAGATAACAGACAAAGAAAACAGAGTAGAAAAGCTCCTTTAAACTCAACTCTCTAGACAAGATTAAACATACAGCTATATAAAAAGGATTGCTCAGATATTGATCCTAAAATAACCCTTGAAATTAGTGGGAAAGCAAAGGCAAAGTAAATTCAGTATGAAATTAAGCAGTCATTTGTAAAACACCAAAACTATTCTCCCTGTGTAATGGATCTATTGAATTATTGTTCAATAATTCATAGGACTTCAGGAAAAAAAACCACAACTGTTTTCAACTCTGCATTTCAGTGAAAACATGTACTTAAATACTTTTAGAACCTCTTACATTGCTACAAACTGGATTTGTATGTCTTGCACATATGGAAGTGCTGAAATCAGTTGTGTTTGAGACCAGAAATACAGTTAACTCCACTGTATTAAATACATACTATAAGTGGTTAGTTAGCTATATTGTTAGATGATGTCAGTTTGGTCCATAGCCTTTTATACAAATACAAACTGGAATGTATCTAACCACAAACAACTTCTCTGAGGTTAAGTGTCATGAAGTTCCCTGTGAATGTACTTGTAGGTGGTACATTATTTGAAGCACAACATATTTTGCTTGATTATACAAAGGAAGTTTCTCCTCACAATCTGTCAGATTCTATTTTCTACATTACTGGGTTCCTTCTTCATTTTATCTTACGCACAGAAGGTTGAACAACCATGTTTCTTCTTTTTCATGCTTCTATCTAGCATTACTGACATCAACTCTGCTTTTATTACTGGATTAGACCAGTTGGTCTGAACCTTCCAACCTAATGTAGTCTGCAATTCTATTATCTTTAGAGACAACACTTCAGCTCCTTGTGGTTACCCGGTCTAAGAAGGTGCACTCTTCTGTGGAAACAACAGGGGTTACACTTCAAAACTGGATGGTGAATTTGTTTTCAGTCAACAGCTACAGAGATTCCAGTTCATGAAGCTATGTACTATCATCAGTTGAGACAGAGAAAGGAAGTTAGTAAGAAGTCACCAAGGAAGTATAAATGCAGCTACCATCAAGGTACTGAAGAATTTACAAAGAAGCATAGCTAAAAAAAACCAGGGAATGCAAAAAGTGGAAGAACATGTTATCATTTGATATGACATCCTGCATGTTCATGACTAGCAGTTCACAGAAAAACATATATGCGCACATGGATATGTGTATATAACCCTACACACTACGTAAATGATATGTCTACACATGCATATGGGTGCCTCTGTGTGTATAAGAAAGCATGAAGGGAAGAAAACAGTGTCACAGTAAGTAGTACATACATAATAAACATAATTTTTCACCTACCTGAAGGCTTTTCATTACTGCAGTTAAGAAGATTGGGATTTGCCCAGTGCATCAAAAGCAGCTTCACAAGGCTGGTCTAAAATGAGCAAAATCAGAGGTGTTTGAATGGCAGAAGTAGGACAGAAGCAGTATGCCTATAATTCAGTTTATTCATTCCTTCCTGTACTAGCTGAAATCATATAACAAACCATAGACAACACCTCCAAAATTCCACGTTATGTAGCCACTGCACACATTTGTATAAATCATGAGGCAGAATAAAATACAGATCTTGCATTACTTCAGTGTACTCTCAGCATAACTCCACTCCCAAAGTCTCCCTCCACCTTTACACATGTAAAAAGATATCTAACAGTACAGAGAAAACCTCACTCTCCATCACCTCCTGTCATCACTTAGATCACAAATATTTCTTTATGCCTAACTAATTCAACAACTGCGTACCATCACCGCCAAAGGGATCTGACTGAGAACCATCATAGAAGTGTTCTCTGTCAGTAGCAGAAATTGGCACATTTATTTTATGCTTACCAAATCCATTTAATGTATTAGTAATGGTAGCAATTATAGTACAGTAGATTAAGGTAGAATATCATATAATGAAAAAATCTAAAATACATTTTTCAATTCCTACAAGAATGCTGCTACCAACCGGATTTAGTGAGCTCTTCTATCAACTGAACCAAAGTCTTTAGAGATATTTCTTTATCAAAGGCTGTAGTAATGTCTATCTACGCTGATAAACTGGATGGTTAGAAAGAAGTAAGAAACTGCACAAGGAGCAAAAAATACACTTAGAATATAATATAGAGCTCAACTAAATGAGAGAATTGTTTGCAGTTCTGTATATATGCTAATTATATATGCAAGTATAAATTAACGAACAGGGGAGGACAGGATGAGCACAGGGGAAAATAAGCTGTTCAGAGAAAAGATTATTCAAAGCAGAAGAAGAGAGCAACAGATAAATGAGACCTGAAATGGAAGGCAGATAAGGGAAAGGACAGAAATTTGGCACAAAACCAAGTACTAAATAAATAAGTAGAGGCTAACTGGAAAAGAAATTATAATAAAAATAATAAACTTCAGTATGGATTCAGTACACAGGAGGTGACTTACTGCAAAAGACCAGGATAAGAAGGAATGAGCTAAATGCAAAAAAAAAAAAAAAAAAAAAAAAAAGGCAACAAAACCCCCCAAATGTCTAATCACAGAAAGCCAGGAAAATATTGTTACAAATTTCTATATAGAAATAAAAAAGTCTTGCTCTCCTCAGCTTTCTAATGCTGGCTTTCTATTCTGGCAGTAACAGCAGAAAATTGAACAAACTGTGGAAGCAGGGAGGAAGCCATAACAGGTTTATTTCCAAATCCAATTAGCCCTGCTTTCAACTGAAAACTCGTAACATATATATCCCTGGTTTTTTTCATTATGAAAAAAATGGAACCTGCTTAATCACCGAGCTCACTAAATCAGCAGCAGTTGCATAATCTTGTTAACAGCCATTCTGAAAAGTGGTAGTGGTTGTATGAAAGGACGGGCGGTTTAAATGCACTTTCAGTTTAGTAACAATACACAGCTTTTTGGGCTACCAAAGTTTGGATTTGTGCCACGAGAAATCCCAGGCTCCAATACCAATGCTTCCTGCTGCCAATGAAATATCTCCAGCTAGGAATCTCTGACGCACATCACCAAGATATTCAGATCACTGGCAATTTCAATGACCTGCTTTTGCATGCCCAAAACTGTCTGTGCTAGTTTTAACCTCATTCATTTATGTTTTAGATGGAGTATTTTAAAATCCAGTTGTCGTATCTTCAGAACTGTGCCTAACAGTAGAAACATTTGTAGAGTAACTACAGCAAATTACCACTATCCAAACACATTTCAATTGCAGAGTTACAAAGTAGATATGACTATGGCAAGAGACATATATAGATTATGACTATGGTAAGAGACACATATAGACTCGTAGGTTCCAATGTTGTCTTTGCCAATTCATATTAAAAAGAAAAAAAAGTTAAAAAAAGTGAATGTGATGACTCACTGCACAGAAAGTAACAGCATTGTTTAAAACATCCTCTTACGAAATATCACTTGTCTCGCTTCTACTCTTATGCCCTTAATTACTCATTCAGTGCCTTTTGACAGGACACCAGGAAACCCCTAGACCTTACTTCTCTCTTTACAGAACTTACCTCTGAGTACCCTTCTTCACAAAACACAAACTTATTTACGTTTTCTGTACAAATACAGCATGTCTCTCTACCTCTTCTTGCTGTTCTGTCCAAACTGTAATTTTTCTCTCTTTCTCTGACATCTCTTGCTGGATACCTTGCCCTTTGACTGCTGAGAATGCTGCTGCAAGGAATATATTCTCACCTCCGTCCTTTAATCTAAAAGCCCTACTTTTTAGATTCCGCCCAGCTCCTTGTTTTCTCACCAAGCCAAAAGCTGCTTACCCTGACTTTCAAAGGCCTTCATAGACCCTCTATGCTTTACCTGTTCCCATTCATTCAGCATTCAGACTTCAGTACCCACCTCACATCAGCCTGGGACTTCCGCCATCATTAATATATTTTGAAATACCTATTTCCCTGCTTTTTCTAGGCTGCACCTTATATTCATGAGGAAGTCTTCAAATTATCTGCAAAGCTACATTGTAAACCTCCATTCACAGCCTGTTCTGATGTGATGCTCACCAAGCAAAGAAACAGGTAATGCACTACCATTCCATCATTCAGGTGAACTGAAAATTGTCCTAATGCCTGGGCCCAGAGGGTAGTGATCAGTGGCAAGAAGTCTAGGTGGAGACCGGTATCTAGCGGTGCACCCCAAGGATCAGTACTGGGTCCAATCCTGTTTATCTTCATTAATGATTCTGGCAATGTGCTAGAGCGCACCATCGGCAAGTTTGCAGATGACAACAAACTAGGAGTAGCGGTTAATATGCCAAAGGCATATCAACATTGCACTGCCATCCAGAGGGACCTCAACAGGCTGGAGAAATAGGCTGATGGGTACCTCATGAAGTTCAGCAAAGGAAAGTGCAAATTCCCGCACCTGGGAAGGAGCAACCCCAGGCAGCAGCACATGCTGGAGGCCACCTGGCTCAAAAGGAGCTCTGCAGAAAAGGACCTGAAGTTTCTGGTAGATACCAAGTCGAACATGAGCAAGCAACATGCTCTGGCTATAAAGAAGCCTGAGCTGCATTAGGAAGAGTGGTGCCAGCAGCTTGAGGTCAGTGATCCTTCACCTCTTCCCAACACTGGTGAGGGCACACCTGGAGTACTATATTGAGTTCTGGGTTCCTCAATACAAAAGAGACATGGAGAGTCCAGAAGAAGGCCACTAAGATGAAATAAGATACTGGAGCACCTCACATATGAGGAAAGGCTGAGAGAGCCAGAATTATTCAACCTGGAGAAGTGAAGACTCAGGGAGATGTCATCCATGCAGATAAATATCTGAAGGGAGGGGGCAAACAAGACAGAGCTAGGCACTTGTTGCAGTGGTGCCAAGTGACAGGACAAGAGGCAACAGGCACAAACTGAAAGACAGGAGGTTCCACCTGAACATCAGGAAACACTGTTTCACTGTGATGGTGGCCTAGCACCAGCACAGGTTACCTAGAGAGACGTGCGGTCTCCATCCCTGGCAATGTTCAAAAGCTGTCTGGACATGGTCCTAGGAAGTTTGATCTAGGTGAACTTGCTCGACCAGAGGGGCTGGACTAGGTGACCTTCAGAGGTCCCTTCCAACCTCAAACATGCTGTGATTCTGTGTAATATGGCAAAGGTCACCTATGACTTTTCCAGAAAAGACATTTTTTTCTTCATCATAATCTGTTAGTAAACTTTGAACAGTTTGAATACTGATGGACATGAAAAATTCTTAGTGAAAATACATAAAGAAAGGCTATACTAATTACAGCTTTATAGATGCAAAATTAAATTAAAAGGAGGTTTACGCATGTAGAAACTGAGCTTGACAGACAAGACAGAATACACGATCAGATGTGGAAGCAGACCATCACAGTTACACCAAAAGGAGATAAAGTGGTTTTTTTCCAAAACCGCAAAGTGGGAGAAAAGGCTGCTTGCTTACTGTGAATTGAGCATTAGTCCTCAAAGGAAATATTACAAGGAAATGAAGTGCAACTCACATTAATAGAAGCAACACATGATCTAAGTAGTGAGAAAACATGCACAAAGGAATAGAGAAAACACTGAGTGGACAGGGGAGCACGGGAGTTGAACAGTTCTTTAAAACTAATGAATCATGTAATGCAACACTGAAGATAAAAAGCTGTAAGACGACAAAGGGCATCATAAATATATTTATTGGAATAGGCAAATTATAAATCCTTCAAATACAATCTCCACATGCCAAAAATGGGGTTTTCCCACACATTAAATTTTAGCCCCATCCTCAGTTTCACAAATGACAAGCTTAGGAGCACCAGTATTGGCCAGCTGACAGACTGTGAGGCCTGTTGCCACAGATAAGTGATTTCAGTGACAGGGTAGAAAATTTGAGGCATGAAGGAGTACTAGAGATTCCTCAGGAATCTCCCTAAGCACTTGAGACTGCAAAGCAACTCCAAAATGCTCTCAAACAATATTAGTTTTACTGCTAGTGAATTAGCTGGGGAGAAGAATCAGTGCTCCTGAAAAGTGCCCTCCCCTCCTACCTCATCAAATATTTCCCCCTGAAACTATGTACAAGATGCTACATCTCTGCCAGCACCTGCGAAACATAAGTTGCCGGCTCTGCCTGAGCTTTGAACTCTTATTATCCAAGATCCAGCGCCACTTCCTCAAATCCCTTACTCCCTTTTCTCTACCATTGGAGAAACACCTGCTTAAGTTGTAAATTCAGAAAGTTGAAGGTTTTATGCAAATGTCCTGATGTGCTAATTTGCACAGCAGTGAATATGCATAAACCAATTTGCATGCACCTCCAACAGTAAATTCCTTCAGTCTTACTTTTCTTCTCTGTCAAAACCAACATTTCTCTCCAGTTCTTCACTCCTGTCTTTTTGTTTCAACATTGGACATTTCCTACCATTCTCAGAGACCTGGTTCACCAACCTTTTGTTCAGCCCCCACCGTAATTTCTTAGTCTTCAGGTCCTTTTTCTCTGTTCCCTGTATATGAGACTCCCAGCTCCCTACATGTATCTCCTGAACTTGTTTTCTTCCACTCCTTTATTGGTGCTCTGATCCCTTTTTTGAGACACACTATTTTTTTTAACTTCTTGACATCTATTCCTCCTTTCTTTTAGACTAAAGCTTCCCCACCCTCTTCCTGCAATTTCCTTCCACCTGCTGTCACTTCTCAGGTTCCCACTCCATTATCCCTAGTGGATCAACAGCCTTAGACCTAAATTTGTATAATTTTGGATCATCAATCTCACACTACTGTGTGATTGACACAGTGAAATCCCCAAGTATTATTTTAATATCTAAGGTGTTTATTCACTAACCACAACAAAACCCTTAGGCAGAACACATGAAATACCACTGGTTACATCATTACAATCTCCAGTCTTCACTACTGAGTAAGATGGCCTACATCTGCACTCATAAGAACCAGGATTCAGTTGCTCATAAGGCTATACTTTGCTTCACTGGGTTGGAAAAATGCTTACCTCAGTTTATGATTTTTGTTGGCCAGTTTACTAGGATTTCTGCCTGTGAATGCCTGAGTTTGGAGGAATTTTTGGTTTTGACTTTTTTGTTTTTTTTTTTTTTCCTTAATTAAGCAGAAAAATAAATTAATCAAAAAATAAGCACTTCTGGAAGCAGGGCATGGGAAAATATATTGCTTGATCCTTGTGAGCTCTAATATATGTATGATTTGAAGATATTGTATTAGACAGAAGATAAATTCTGTGGGCTTAGAATATTCCTTTTCTTGTCTGTTTGAAAAATTGACAATACATAGCCGAGTATCAAACCTTTAAAAAAAACAGCCACCGGATGCCTACAAAACAGTTTTTTTATCATAATGGATAAATGAAAGAGACCGCTTTTGTCAGTACGGTCCACTGCAGGCCTAAATGCTAGTCTAACCAGTATTAGTGGCCCTGTTTAAACATCCACTTGGATTTGCAATCCATCTACAGATTTGCAATTAAAAAAAAAAAAAAAATCAGAGAAGTAGTTTCAATTTTTATTATGACTACTACTATTATTATCAGTACTAAGCTTCTGAAACAGAAGCGCTGTAACTTCATGCTAGTTATATATTTAGGAGATCTAATAAGTGAGATCAGGTAAGTCATGGAGTAAAAAAAATCCTGAGAAAAACACTGGAGACTATTTAACTAATGGAATGTGGTGATAATAGGCATTTCACTAAGCATCAAGGACGTTAAGAAGAATGTAGATTAGCAACTTTAAGCTCCTTGGGAGTGAAACAAACAAAACAAAGCCCAAGACAGAGACTCAACATTAGGCAGTAAGAAAATTATCAACTTGTTAAGAGTCACTGTGGATTGAGTTTTGAGGATCATATACTTGTTCTCCACTACATAATAGCATGCCTTTACAAGACTGTATATCCCTTGTAGCCCAAGTCTTATATGTAAACCCTTAAGTAAGAGCAATACTGTTTAGAGACTGACTAGCATTTTCTCCGCGATTGCAAATGTGATCCACAGTACAGCTCTAGACACAGAAAATGATGTCTGAAACTAATTACATATCTCCCTTCTTAATACAGTATAGATGAGGAAGATATTTTTTTCCTATTTGAGTGCAGAAAAAAGGGGACCATAACCACCTGTGGTCAGCAAAGTGGAACAGATTAGAAAAAGTAGGTTGCAGGAATGAGACTAGCAGCAGGATAGAAAAAGTGGAGGGGGAAAACCAGAGCACAGCATGGATAAAATTATGAACTTTGGACCTAAGAGCATGAAATAAATGAAGTGAAAGGGAAGAAGAGAGATGTGGCAAGGAGACAGGATGTAGGTAGAGACAGCCTAAGCAGAAAAGAAAATTAAAGAAGTTACATAGTATGGAAAAAACAGTGAGATTGAACAAGGGAGACTGGGACTGTGAGCAAGTGGGAAAAAGGGATAACAGTAGGGCAGGAAGGTTGGCATGAAGCCAAGGTAGAGAAAAGAGAAAGCCTGGATGAGAACCAGGAAGTGGAGGAGGGGAAGAAGCTGGCTGTGCAAAGAGATTAGTGTTGAGATAAAACGTGCAAACAAAGGACATGAAGCCAGGCAAATGAATGGGACAATAAGGCGACAGAATAAAGCAAAGAATGGAACAGGCTGGGGGCAATGGGACAAATAAGGTTACATGTGGGAGGAAGGAACTGTTAAAGACTGTGCTTATACACAGAACTTGGAATGGAACCCAGGTCCCCCAGATGTCACCACTACTTTTCTGCAGTTAACATGTTTAACTTATATGACCTAATAGTATGCTTTCTAAGCCTCTGGATATAGCCCAAGTAGAGAAGGACAACTTAATACTGTTTCCAGCTATATAAGTGACAAAGGTTACTTCAAATATTTTCTACAGCTGAAGTAAAAACTTCAGCAGTCTTTACTTCAAGACTGATGACCTACATTTCTATTTTATAATTCGCCAAGAAATTAGACAGATAAAAAAATAAAATAAATCAGGAAAAAGAATTATGTGAACTTGTGATTGAAGATGCTTATATGTTATCCTCCTACAAGTTATATAGTAATACCACAGAGAGGATCATAATCTGGCACTTCTCAAAATTTGTGCCTGGACAGTCTTATTAGGCTTCTTTTTCATATATGCTTCTTGTATATGAGAGGAAGTTACTATAGCTGATATTTCAAGGAAAATGAAATTTATATTGATCACTGAGATCCCCAATAACCAAGTAAGTATACAGGGTAGTCTGTGTACATCTCAGCTTTAAAAACATACATGTGAGCATTGAGAATTTTATGGTAATTTTGTAAACTGAGGTTGTCCCTAGACTGTATATGAAACTCAAACTTGTAAATCTATTTTTTTATAATTTGGTACTATGTGAATTTTGCTTTTTTTGGCCTTAGTGGCCTGTACCCACAATTAGCATTTGAATAAATTATAGAAACTGTCTACATATATTGAGAATGAAAGAAAGGTATCCCAGGCAGAAATCCAAAGTGGTCTCTCTGGTTGAAGAAAATGAGTGTAACTTGATCTGAAGGAAAATGTTGCTCTTCTACCTGAGTACAATCACACATGACAAAGATGAATAAAAAGACTCAAAAAACAAGGGTGAGATATGTCTGGATAAAACATCCCCTAGAGGATTTTCTGACAATAAATGAAAGCTCCCAACCATTTGACTGGGAAGATATGTATTCCCTGTGCAACCATATCCTTTTTGAAATACTGAACAAGCATTCCCTTCTTTAGGCTCCTCTCATTGAAAACATTTGTGGAACATGTTTGCCAAAGTCCAGAAACTGCATTCAAGGGAACTGCTGTGGCAATGGCCAAATATGAACGAGATTAAATACCACTTCCTACAATTAGTTCAGATACCACATATACATCGAAGCATATTCCAATGATGGATATGTATTTTTTTCTATTTTGAGGCCAACATGCACTTAAATAAAGGAAAACAAAACTACAGTTGAGTCAAATGACTAATGTGTTTTGGTAACAAGGAGCTAAATAGATCACATAATAAGAAGGTATGCTCTTTCAGACTTCAGCAAGAAACAAAAAGTCTCTTCTACAATATGAAAGAAATACTGTGTTTGGATGAACTAGACAGAGGGGTATGATTTAGTCCAAGCAAACAAGCCAACCAAACGTGTGTTAAGGAAGAATGTAGTTATAAGCCAACAAATTTCCACATAAATTCTGAAAATTACACAGGATGTATATACATACCATGCGCAGAAACATAAGGTAGGCATCTGAGCTCTCAAAATGGTTTTTATTTATTTGGGATATTTTCAGTTCATTGATGGGAAGAAATCCTTGCTAGTGCAGGAGTTACTCTTGGAGAGGTACAGTCAGCAGTTTGACAGTTCTCTTACTCTTTTTTTGACATTATGAAATTGCAAAATCTCAAAGCCAGAGGCTAAATCTGTCTCGCTAAGTAAGAGAGTGCAATGGAGCAAGCTTAAGTATCCCTTATAATCCACACTGCTTAACTGTTAGCTCTGCTCCTGACTCTGCTTTGGACCACTCCAACCACCTCTACAAACAAGACTAATCTCCTATAAAGGAAACTAGCTCTAAACAATATGAATATGAGCCAGACTCTTGCCTGGCTTAATCCCCAGCCTTCTTTTATTTTGCAATTTTTAATAGTTTAGACACATGCAGCATCCCCCAAGGATGAAATTTTGGGAGAGGCAGTGTTTAAACTACTGGGGAGTCAGCTCTGACCTGCATGCCTCTTATAGCTCGTTTGAAAGGTGACATTTCTGTGATAAAAAACAAAGAAACAGCTTGTGCCTGGGAACTGTGCCAAAGTACCCAAGGCAAATGTCAGAGCTGCTGCCTATTCCCACCACGGGGAGGGTGAGTGTGTTTTCTCCTGATCACAGCAGCCTGGAAGATGTCCAGAGGGGACAGCACTACCAATGCCAGATTACCAGCTGTTCACAAAGTGATTGGTGCACTAAATTCAAATTAGGGGGCCACCCTGAGAAATACTAGCTGCCCTTGTGCAGTTGGTGTCAGTGCCAGCATGGGCAATGTGGTACACAAGTGATGATGCATGTTCCAGTCTGGGGTGCACAGGCAAGAGACACCAGCACCCCCCATGCTGCATGTGAATGAGACAAAGGAGTTCAAGCTGCCATCAGCAATGGTATTTAATAACAGAATGCAACAATATGTAACAATGTAACAATAACAGAATATATATGTCCAACAGATCCTGTTAAATTTCTGTGGTCAACCCTGACATATTGTAATTTCTAGAGGCTAGTTTTAGTGCCCTCATAATGTTATTTTGAAGAAGCTTTTGTGTATCATTGATACAGATTTACATGTGTGTTGAAGAGGTTATTATATTTCATCTTTTTATTGATGTAAAATTATTAAGGTAAGCAACCCTGACCTTATTACCTCAATAATAGCCATTTTGGTATAATGTTAGAATCATAGTGTGCATTAAAAATTAAGACTTGCCTTTAGCTCTAATAGTTGAAGAGAGAAAAATTACTTGTGTCATCAGAGGAGGAGGTGATGTGTGCTGAAGAGGCCCCACCATAAAATGAACTGTCAGAAAGTGAAAAGCAATATGCCTTGTTTACTGATGGGTCCTGCTGTATTATGGGAAAGCATTGGAGATGGAAGACACCTGTATGGAGTCCTCAAACACAAGCTGCAGAAACTGCTGAAGGAGAGGGTGAATCAAGTCAGTTTGCCAAGGTGAAAGCCATCCAGCTGGCCCTGGACATTGCTGAACGAGAAAAGTGGCCAGTACTTGATCTCTGTACTGACTCATGGATGGTGGCAAATGCCCTGTGGGGGTGGTTGCAGCAATGGAAGCAGAGCAACTGGCAA
>WYDI02020959.1:28711-50750 GCA_009867235.2 Psittacus erithacus | reverse complement strand
GTTGTGGTCAATGGCTCAGTGTCCAGCTGGAGACCAGTAACGAGTGGTGTCCCTCAGGGATTGGTGTTGGGACTGGTGTTGTTCAACATCTTTGGTTTTGGGTGCATGTAAAGCTTCTGCTAAGTAATAGGTTAAATATGAGCACTATAAGGAAATAATGGAGAAAGGAAGAGAGTGAGATAGAAATATTACTCAATTTCCAATGAATGACTACTGCTTAGACTCATTCAAGGAATCTGAGTGCCTGGAAAGCATAAAATAATGGCAAATAAATGCAGCTAAAGATCTCCGGTGCTTTGGAATGTGTGCTAGCCAGTTGTACATTGTCATTTTCTTATTTTTTTTGCATTATTTAGTTCAGATCAGGTCTCAATTCCAGTGTCTTAGCTACTATAGAAGCAAGAATTACCAGACATGTCCTGTACTAAAATAACTAGCAGGAGGAAAAGGAAGAGGAAAGTAGCAAACTTAGGTGGGCACATAGACTTGGCATCATATCTGTCTTGGCTTATTCTTACTATTTCATGAACAAGGATATAATATTGACAGCATCAATTAACCTAAACTACTTGTTAAATCAGAGTTAGCTCATTCTTGACAGCAGAAAGGAATCCAGAGGAATATACGGAAGAAACCAAATTACACTAAAATTCTGTATAGTTATACCCAAGAAAGTAAGGGATGATAAAAGCTGAAAATTATTGAAATTTCTGAATTTTCAAAGAAATTAACTGAAATTTCTTACTTCTTAGTCTATTATTTTATATGGTCTTTAAACAAACTATTATTATGTCATGTATCTATGTACAAATAAACTTATTTGGGTACAATGCTCACTGAATTTATTACGATGTATGAAAGTGAACAGAAAAAATTCATTTCAACTAATTCAAAAAAGTAACTCAGCAGATGTAAAGCCTGATGAAAGACAAAAATATCATATTGAAAAGAAAAAAAGGAAAGTTCAGTCCTTGCAAATGAAAGAAGATATATACTATTTAGCCAAGAAGAAGTGATAATATCTAATCAAACAAAAAGACACCTTCAGTGAAGTGAAGTTAAGGAATTCTTTTTTCAGTTGGGAGGACTAGTGAGGGTAATTCTTGTAGTTAGAAAGGCAAGAAATTAGTTTGAAGGTGAGGGATCGTAACTTAGATTTCAAAGAAGATGCTAAGAGGACAGTGCTACAAATCTAACTTGCATCACCACTGCACAGTAAACATTCAAAAGACATGCTCCTGAAAAGCCACTCTAATGGAGAACTCTCAAGGTTTTCTAGCATAGGCCCCTAATTCATATTGCTCCAGGTTATGTCTTCTTGATAAAGACTTTTGACATGCCCACCACTTACTTGGAAACTGAGACCAAGTTAGCTAAGACACAGGAAGAAAGCCTGAACAAACACAGCCTTAAAACACCCAGGTTAGTATACTTTGCCTTCCAATTCACTTATGTGTTCAACAAACTTCTGTAATTGCATCACCTATTTTTAATATAGTGCCTTTATTTAACAGTTAAGCTAACTTAAAGTGAGTATTATTTGAAGGTAACGGGATAACAGAAATATCTTTAAGTGGTGTGGAAAATTTGTAAATGGGGGAAGTGAAGCACCTTTTAATTTCTGTATCTCTGCAGTGTTTCCTCTGGTGTATTCAAAGAATAACCGACATCTCAGCCTCATAAGCCAGTGACAAGCTATTAGCATGCAGCAGGATATCAGTATATATGCCTGAACCTAAATGTCAAAAGGAACATGTGACAGATGTGACAGGCTATCTGCAAAAAGCACAGATGTAGATATTATTCAGACCATCTGTCCTAGGCATTCTACAGTGATGTTTATAAAGGCAGGCTCACAGTACTGCTGATCTGCATTACTGTCCACAGATCCCTCCTCTCTTCACTGCTTGTACAAATTTCTGCAGTCCTAATACACCCATACAGCTCAAGTGCCTGGAGCTGGGTGGTACACATAGTATGTTTCCCTTTCCCATTCTTACCAACTAAAAACTGAGCTGGCATAATTACAGCTTTTTTTTTTTTTTTTTTTTTTTGCTTGCTTTGCTAAACCTTTTATCATTTTTAAATAGATACGATTTTAACTTCTAACTTAAGCTGTTAGAAAATGCGATCATGTGGTGTTAACTTTGACATGTCAATAGCAATCGCTGCATGACAGCATTTGGCATGCTGATCCCTGAAAGGAAACTAAAAAGTAGCATGTGATTATCTGAGATAAACAGGCATGATGAAAATGCTCATTTTATAGTGCCAAGCTGAACAGACGGAACAAACTGGAGACGCCTGTGGTCTAGAGTTTGCTGTGCCACTCTCTTCACTTGACACCTCAATGCCTTAGCTTCCTTTAGGAAAAATGGGGATTAACTCATGTTTACATTTGAATAAAATAAATGCCGAGATCAAAGTGTTCCAAATAGCTGATGTTTTTTTATTCGGCTCTTTTATTTGAAACTGGCAACACTTTTCGAACAACCAGGTACAACGGAGTAAGTATGTAGTAGAAAAAGTGTGAAAAAAAACCCCTTATTTCAGAACAAGCTCTCAAAAAAGCAACAGATCAAGAAAATAAAAAACAATTTTAATTATTAAACAGTTAGTGTAAAAAATTTAAACTACAGGGCATTAGGCCATTCATAAAAATGTTCTAAAACTAATCATAGGGTATGTTTCAACTTAAATCTATTACATTTTTGTGATTACTGAAGGCTGGCAAGTAAGATCAACTCAAGCATATTTTTTATTCAGGTCTGTTTACTTCTTGGCCCCTGATTTTCTGAAACTTTTAAATTTAGTCTGTAAAAACTGCATATCAGTAATTGAAATCAATCAGAAGAGTCCTTTCTTTCCCTACTTTCTCATATAATTTAGGCAAGTAATATACAGGCTCTATTAGAACACATTTGATAAGCATATTGCAAAATAGATTTTTTAGGGAACAGAATAAATTTAGAGTAGGTCAGAGAAATTGTAAGATATATATGTTCCTACTGAGATAAATGGGACAATTTTTTCTGCTTTTTTACAGAAAGATTTAGTTTAAAAGAGATAGGATAGCTGTGTGTTACAGTTAGAATGAGCTTTATGTCTGGATTTGCAAAGATTTGCATCTTAAAATTGATTAAATGATAGCATCACATTTTTTAAATGGCTGCCTACTGAAACTACTGTCAGTTTAATATTCCCTTCTGTGCTGAATTTTCAGATCCCAGGGAGTTTCATTCAAAAATTAGATTATTTGAAAACTGCTGTATGAAATATGAATTTAATCTTAGAATCATAGAATGGTTAGGGTTGGAAAGGACCTTAAGATCATCAAGTTCCAATCCCCCTGCCATGGGCAGGGACACCTCACACTAAACCGTGTCACTCAAGGCTCTGTCCAGCCCGGCCTCGAACACTGCCAGGGATGGAACATTCACAGCTTCTTTGGGCAACTCATTCCAGTGCCTCATCACCCTCACAGCAAAGAACTTCTTCCTTATATCTAACCTGAACTTTCCCTGTTTCAGTTTAAACCCATTACTCCTTGCTCTATCGCTACAGTCCCTGATGAAGAGTTCCTCTCCAACATCCTTTTAGGCTTCCTTCAGATATTGGAAGGCTGATATAAGGTCACCACACAGCCTTCTCTTCTCCAGACTGAATCCTGTCGATTACTAGCAGGCTAGTGAGGAAATCACTGAATTGGTGGGATTTACTAATTTATGCTTTGACCTCACTAATTTTACGGTATCCGAAAAAAAATTGATCAGTACATAACTGGGACACTGAGAGTTTTTTTCCCCTGAGTCTGTGTACTCTTCAGCTTCAAGCATGCTTCAAGCATGCTGATGCATGAGTCCACATGGGTATGGGGATAACCAGTTTGAAGACCCAGATAAATTCACCTGCAAATAGAAACTGAATGATTTGCCTTATCCAAGGTCATCTCAGCATGTGCAGCAGCACAGTCTTGAGAATCTATGTGTGTTTTAACCATCGAATACTACTTACTTCCAAGTACCTAAGTAGTCTGAGAAGGGAGAAGTAGTGGATTCTGTACCATTTGCTTGATCTAAGTGTTTAAATGTTGCTTACTTTGCACTTCAAATGTTTAAATGCAGTTATGGATCTGACCAAAATATTTGAGAATTCAGTCATTCAAAACTCTCTACAGGCAGCAATAATCTTATTGTTACATATAAAAATCATGATAAATTATTCATTACTTCCCTTGCCAAAAAGTATTGTATTTCACTAACAAAATATGCAAACCGATGTTGCTTTTTGTCTGCCTCAGTATATTTCATTATTCAACTCAGCTGTGTGAAGTAAGTTCTATATTCTACATGAAAGTTATGCTACTTGGGAAGTGCTTCCTAAATGGACTTACTACTTCAGATATCACTGGTAATTTCAAATACATTTTAAATCTTTCAGTTACTACACTCAAATATATTTTATAAATGTTTCTCTGAAGAAAACTGCAAAACCTTGTGCAAAGTAGTTAAAAAAACAGGTTGCTGACTTCATTAAAAATCTGCTTACAATATGTATCCAATGTCTTAACCTAAAGGAAGTCATTCAAGTCCAAAAATAACCATATTCAGTTTCACATTTTGGCAATATCATTATGATTGCTGCTTACTTCCCTGTGTGTTTTTAATACATATTACAAAGCATTAGCAGTTGGAGAAAAGCAACCTAGTACACATAGAATATCACAAAAGCCAAAAGATATTTGCATATGCATAGTTGTATAGCATGCATCATGCTGAGCCTTTTTCAAGTTTTCAATTATATATCATTCATGTATGCATATAATATATATGCATATAATATACATGCATAAACAATACTTCTTACAACTAGTGTGTGCTTTGACTTTCCACTTAGTTTCAGGTTTTGTGCTTTCAAAGGAATCATGTAGTTGTGTCCTTTACTGGCACAGTTGATAAAAATATATTACAATAAATATGATCCATTATACAATATCAGTATCCTGAACCTGTACAAACTAAATACCTGGTGCTTTTAGCTTACTGAATTAGGTGTCTCATGAAGTATTTTCAACCAATATTCCATTCCTTATGATGATTTCTATTTTTTCAGTAATGTTATTGATAACAATTAGTAATAATGAAGTCTACACTGCAGTCTTCAGTGTAATACACAATTAGGCAAAATGCAAGCAAGTCAGTTAAATTCATAAGGGAAAAATATGTAAATATTAAACTTCTATTGATTAAAAATATTTATTGAAAACCATTTCCTACTGCTAGGGATCACATATGAAAGCCCAAATCTATCCACATAGTGAATTTATTCTCCACTCCAAATTCTTGTGAATGTAATTTTGCCACTTTGGTCTCAGCAAACCATATCAGAAAAGTATCTTCTTGTTGGAGAGTATTGCGACCAAAACCGCAAAAAATTTATCAAAGTAAGTGGGCAGGAGAAAAACTAAGACAGCAGACAATTGGATCCCATTCCCATTTTCGATAGTCTTTTTTTTTTTTTTTTCATGGTAAAAAATTGACCTATATTGTAACTTAATTTTCTTTTTTTGAAATAGAGCTTGGAACTGCCTACCTGACTGAAATTGGGCCAGTGGTCCAAAGAGTGGAGGTTCTCATGTCATTATTCTCATTTTGCAGAGGAGGAAGGTGAAACATAAGGTCTCCTGTTCATACAGCAGGCCAGTTAAGTGCAGGTTGGACCTTAACTGACTCATCACATGCACCTAAGACAGTTCCATCCCTTCAAACTGCAGAGATGACATCAGTAGGTTAATTGTCCCGCAGTGATGAGAATGCACTAATAATCATCCAATATGAATATGATTCCTGAATAGAAAATATGGAATATTAACAGTTGCTGGCAGGGAAATCTGACTGGTGCACTGAGTTGATGAAATGTATGCTTTCATCACTTGCCAGTTCTATGAAATCAATGCAATTGAATAACCAAATAAAAAATTAAACCTGTATGCATTGCACTGTTTTACAGAGATAATTATCAGAGGATCAAACAACTAGGCTCCAAACTCCTAGATGGCACAGACTTATCTCACATTTTGCTGTAAGATTCAAACTATCCTGACAGCTAAAACTGAATGTTGTTAAAACAATATTGGCATAAAATGGACACATAGAATATGAGTAACTGAGGGAATCTCATACCTTCATACTATAAATTTTTTACAAAGAGGTGGATAGTCAGAAATAAAAGTGACAAACCAAGACATTTCTAATCCCCATAGGAGGCCATGAAGCTTGAGCGAGTTTTGTTCCTCACCTGCACAGTGTACTGGAACATCTGGAGTGTTGAAACACCATGAGTTAAACACAGAGAATTCCTAAACATCACAAAGTCCATCCATTAAAAAAAAAAAGTTAACTGTGTTTCTGTAACACATTGGATGTTGTAACAAACTAAACATTAAGAAAGTGATTCATGGTATATCTTCATTTAAATTTAGTACCAGTTTCATGACAGTTTACAAACTAATGTTTGACAAATATCTATGAAAAAATACAGAAATTCATTTACAGACCTATTTTATCTATTCATTTGAGCTAAATGATAAGTTTAGCGATATTTATAATGTTAAAAAGTGTTAATTGGAGAATTTAAAAATATACATATTAACCCCTGACACAGAAAAGCCATGGTTAACTACAACAAATAAAAACTTACTCTAATGGCCTTTAAATAAAAGATGTTTTGATGGTAAAAAAGTTTTGCTAATAAAGTATAATATTTTTGAAGCTCAAAAATGCAAAAGCATGTATGCAAATATATGTAAGAAAGTCAAGTGCATGTATAAGAATCGCCAGTTATGTGTGTGTATTCACCCCCTTGGAAAACTTTAAATGTGCGCCAGCTTTACTCTTTGAGCGTATGAGGAAGAGAGCATTACCTCATAATTACCTGAAGGGGATCAGCACTGGTGGGCAGTGATACAGGTCAGCAGAGCTCACATGTGGCTGGCTGAACCTTTCAGAATTTGCCCAAACTTCCCAGCTTGGGCTGATGGAGCCATGTCTGAAGGAGGATTGGAACATAGAGATCTCAGAAATGTAGAAATGTTCACTGAGAAAAACCTCTCTGAAATGGAGATAACTGATGAAAAGCATTGCTTTCTATTGACCTGCCCTTTGAGGGGTAGGGAAGGACTGTTGCAGAGTCCGACAGGAGGAACAGGAGCCACTGATCTGCAGGAGGTCCTGAACCAGCTGAGGAAGTGCATCTGCAGCAGCATGCAATAGCATGTGCCTTGCAATCCTCTCCAGCAACATTCAGTCCAAACGAGAAGAAAGTTGGACCCCATTATTGGAGCTTGAGGGAACCATTAATGCTTCATCTGTGCTGCTGTGCTAGGGAAGCAGTGAGAAGGGAAAGCTTTCTGACTCTCTGCTTTGCATGAATATGCAGCAGCTGCTAGGGTCAAATCCTTACAACAATTCTGCTCACACTGGAATGTAAATAATGAATGTTATGGTCTCCATGCCCTGCTTCCTCTCCTGAATAATGCATCTGGCCTTCTATGGATGTGTATTGCAAAAATATAATTTGTTTCAAGAAAAGAGAAATGCATATCCAAGCTCTTCCAGATGTAGACACCTGAAAAGCACCCTGCAGGGCATGATCATTGCATGGGCAATCATCAAAATGCGGGGGCAGGCTGAGGATGAGTGTGAGATGCATGGAGAAAAGCTAGAAATTCTGCTCTCTGCAGCTCCCCTGAGAAAGGAGAATTGTCCCTCACCCTTTCTGTGGAAGTGACAAAGTATCATCCTGGCAGAGCTATTTTGGGATGAGGGAGCTGAGATTTCCCACTCAGATACATCTGTCTAACATCCAGGCCTGTTGCTATGGCCAGGCACAGAGCAGACGACTGGCTCCCAGCAGCCCCATCCTTCATTCTGTACTCAGCCAGAACGCTCTTTTTGGTTCCACTGGCAATTCTGCTTACATCCAAACATAAGGTCGATCCTGAAAGCAATAAATAACCAGGCACTCTATGCACTCTGAATCGCTTTGTCATTCACTTTTGTGCATCCAGATGACATAGAAACCTTCCAAGAAGTGTCCATAAAGTGACCGGTTTTGGTTGAAATGCTAATAGCCATGTTAAAGTGGTCTTTACTTGTTTCCATAGCAAAATACTGCTGAAGAAAAGGTGGACTGACAAGACAAAATATGCAAATTGTTTACTTTTCCAGTCCATTGATGTCATTTTGTGTATTCTTTCATTCTAGCCATTAAAAATCTTCTGTTGCCCCTGTGTTGGGCTGAGTGGAAAGGTAAACACTGAAGTCTTTATCCTTCTGGTAGCTGACAGCTTCTCTCCTTGGGGAATGAAAAAATGTCTTCTTTTTTTCCTCTTGTCAAAAAAACAATGGAGGTTGCATTAGTCACAGTGAATATGGAAATCTGCCAGGGAAAGAAAGTAAGTAACACCCTTGTAGAAACCTAATAAAAATGACCATTAGGCTTTTGCAAATGAGCCTAACTACCAGCCAAGGCATAGTGAAATTGGCAAAACAGAAATAGCAAAGTCTCACTTCTCTTTGCAGCTTTCAAATGACCCACAAATCTCTTTGAAAGAAATCAACAGTGGCAAATATATTCTGCCAAAGTTCTTTGGCAACATGTCCTAAAAATATGAAAGAGAACAGGTTTACATAGAAGCAACAAGCTAAGTTAGCTGCTGTCAACACCTCTAGCACTACAAACAGAAAAATCTCTTTTGACGTGTTTTCTTAATGAGTTATCCTCTTAAATTTATTTCATCCATAGTCCATGGAAGCAGATCCTGCAATTCTTTATTCAGATAAAATCCAGATGAAATTAATGAAGGGGGGTGCTGCCTGAGAAAAGAGGACAGCACTGTATTTCCTGGAGGAACTGTTGTATGTTAGTGGTAAGGAACTAATTTTCTTTAAAGAACAGTGCGGTACAGCTTTTACCATTTCATTGTACGCACTAGTGCTTATAAACTATAATTAAGGGGAAATTTTACCTTGAATTAAATCAAGCAAAGAAAATCTGGAACTCAATTCTCCACTTCCTGCTAGGTGTTTATGTTTGTCAGAAAGTAAGATCAGGATTTCACTTTAGATTTCCTTCCAGAAAATATGGTCCAACTCAAGTGCAGGCTATGAGTTTGTACAGGATCTATTTGTATTATGAAAGAATTCTGGCTAACTGTTTCACTTAGGTCTTAAAATCTGTTAGCTTTATAAAAATTCAGTGTTTTACTGTCAAGTTGTGAGCAAAAAAAATCCTAGCCTATTTCTTCACATAAAATTTGCAAATAAAGTCATATAAAATCATCCTCAGATGCCATTTCATATTTTCACTAAACAAATAAAAAACAGCAGGAAAGAATAATACATATGCTTAGCTGTACTGAGGTAACAGAGTGAAGGAAGAGTGAATAAATGTTGTATATTTGGACTGGTGGGGTTTTTTTGATAAGTCTGCAGAGTCGATCTTATTTTTTTCGATAGTTCTGAGGACCCCATCATACCCTTGAAGCCAACAGCAATACCACTGAGAGCATGGTTTTCAAGACCGAACCATCAGAGTATGACAAAGCAATCTGATTTTCTCTGAAATTCCATGTTTGTACAGACCTTTATTCATTGTATGACTTGCTCTGTTTGTGGACCATGACTTCAGAATTTTAATGACCCCCATGCAGAGGTCTTTTCAGAGCTAGCTCTGCAAAGAGGCATGTCACACTGAGAAATTCTTCGTGTGCCATTGCTCTATTTTCTTGTGCACAAGTTTAAGTCTACCTTGATTTCACTCCATATATTTCCTTATTCCTACTGTACTGAGCTAATAAATACTCTACCCTTGAAGAAGTTCAGCTTTGCAGTTACTCATTCTCACCCCCTCTCCTTTCATGATGAAGCAGGTAAAACTGCCTTAGAAGTCTGCCAATTCAAAGACAATACTGCAGTTTGAGTGCTTGTGTCTTTGTTTAAGACTGAAGTCCCCAAACACAAAATATTTAGCTATAAAATTCAACCAGAGATCAGCCAATGAAAATGTCTTTCTGAGCTAAAAAGCAGGGCTGTTTGATAGTCAGTGACTACTCTAGAGACAAAAGAGGAATGCTAAGTACCTTAGCAGTTTCACTGCTTATGTTTTCCTTTAGACACATGTCTAAGTATGGGCAGTATGGTCCTTAATAATAATTGTTATGTACAAAGTGCCTTGCCTCAGCATTTCGTAGCTAGCAAAAGCTGTACTCTCCACCACAGCTCTAAAAGCAGCAGGGACTGGGGACATGAGACCAGAATGGGCACAGAAGGAGATTACATGGGTCAGTGTATGTGGTTTGGCTTGAGTGTCTAATCTAGTGCACTGGGGAGTTCAGAGACTGGCTGTGTCTCCCAAAGCTGAGCTTCTCAGGTGGTCTTCTCAGGGTGCAATAAATCCACATGCCATTCCCATGGTGTGCGGACCACAAGGGCAGAAAATATGAGTAGTGTTCTCATTACAGAGGAGGGCTTTGTGGCAACCTCAAGATGGGACCAAAGTACCAGGATAAAGTCATCTGGTGATAAGCATTACACGCCTAATTAAAAAAGAAACAGGACAAAGCATACACTTGATTTCACTCCAGATTCAGCTTTAACTTTGCACAAATATTCTGGTATTTTTCTAGCTTTTTTGTTCCCCTGAACTTCCTGCTCAGACTGGAAATGGAAGGGCCAGACTGTTCTCCTCGAGGGATTTTTCAGAGCAATTCTGAAGAAAAGAACATTCATGTTTTCAAAGTTGGCATTAATATTCAGCTATAAATCATAGCTCATCAGTGATTCTTAACAGTGCGATGTGCTGGCCAAAATCTGTAAGAATAATTATCAAAGGCAAAAATATCTTTGCAATCAACAGAGGGAAAATAAGGATCACAGTCCCTGACTAAGATTTGTATGAGAAATTCCACAAGCTTCCATTATTTTCTTTGAACAGGAACATTTGTTAATAACATTTATTTTACCATTGATAGAGTCAAGCCCTATATAGTATTGACAATCACAAGGGAAACTCACAAAGCCAATTTACCAAAGTATAACTTGATTCTATGTCACTTGATTCACTTTTGACTTTTACAAGTTTTAACTGCTATTTTATCTGTACCAAATATGCTTTCAGTTCAGAATATTCTTTTGGCAGTATTCTGAAGGCATGTTCAGCTGATGCTTTGGTTCATAGCCTGTGTCTAAGGAATTGGTGAAAAATACCAAAGAAAATTAAGTCAGCTTTATATCATTTTTCAGAGGTCCTCATCCACTGGAACACACCGGAAAACACTGTGGTTTGCAAATCCTGAAAGTTTAAGATCTCATTAGGTAAGTGAAAGAAGAGAGGGGATTTACAAATGCTTACTCAATTAGAAAGTTGCTCAGCTCATTATCAGTTAATTGTTAAATATACATTAGTCATTCTTTAGCTGAGATATTTGGGAAGCAGATGGCTCCTATCAACAGAGTTAAAAATAAATACTGTCTTCAGAAACATCTTGTACTGGCAACTATCAGAAACAGTGCCAAGCTTCAAAATTCAAATACAGCCATGGAGTCTGAGCTCTTCTGTCCCTGGCTTTATGACTAGTAAAGAAAAGATCCAAGCTATGAAACATTATCTGGAATCAGATGACAAGCTCTTTAATCAAGGTATTTGCCCATGTTGAGACCAAAGCATTTTTAACTTGGTTTTTACCTACTACAGCAAAATGCCAAAATAGAGGTAACACTGTCACTTGATAGTAATTAAAATGTGTAAATTGTGGATTTTATTCTGTTACCTTTTAGCAATTGCACTTCACAAAAACTTTTTGTAAGGTGACAATGTGACAAAAGTGAGCCTAATCTCACTAAACCTTTCAATCATGTCTCTCTCACTGAAACTTCATAAAACTTTTGAGATGAAAAGGAAACACTTAAGTGTTTCAGTGTTCTTTTATTCATCTGTATTTCCAAGAGGGCAGTCTGGTTTCACCCTAAAATATGTCAGCCTGACCACCTATAGGTATAGTCCTCTTTCCAGAGCATCTCCAACTTAATCACTGAATTTTCTGCTAAATCAGAGTCTCCCCTTTGGAAGCTTATTTTCAAATAAAACATAATAGAGGTGGGGGGATGAGGATCAGGGTCCATCTGGAAATGTTCTTGCACTAAAACCTCAGTTAGACATATCATTTCCAGTATGATGCTGAAATAGGGGACAAGTCTTCCAGGACACTGGAGCACTAATGATGAACTCCAGGGCAGATTTTCCCATTCCTATTATGAGTTTTCCCAAAATCCACATTAAGAGTTTGCAACAGTGTTGCCCTGGAGATGCTATGGAAGAAAACTTGCTAAAGACACAGGCCCTGCAGTTTGAATGACAACATTTACAACACTATGGCTTGTGAAATATTAGAGTATTTGCCAAATTTGGCATTAGAAAATTTAATGTAGTATGATAATTCTATGAAGGAAAAAAAGAAAAGTTATTTGCAGCATTTCTTAAATAACAAAAAAGGACCAACTGCAAAACCCCAAGCAAAATTACCTCACACCACCTCCATGCTTATTTTAATCATATCTGACATTCATCCTAACAGTAACAAGTTAGCTGCTGTGATATTTATGAATATACATTAAATTTCACATATTTTAAAGCTAAGCATTAATTCCGTAACTGGTCAACAGAAGAGTGTAAGATGGACTAACTTTGCCCTGCAAAAGAAGCTCTGGACACCCTTGTGTTGTTTCGTACTTGTCTTTGGTTAACTTAGTGAGCCTGAACAGTCCCCACCTACTTGCCTCCCCCTTATCCAGAGTTAAAGGCAAAATAAAGTTAACAAGTAATTTGTCCATCCTACCCAACTGCCCAGCTGAGGTGAGAGGCTGTAAGGTGCAGTAGCAGCCACTGCCCCTGGTCAGAGCTCTACTTGAGTGATTCTGTGATTACCACACTTGTGGCTGCTAAAAACCACTGTCAGTCTCTCCTGTGCCAACCACTTCAGAACTGCAGGCTACACAGCCTGTTAAAAAAAGGCTTTTTAACTTTTCATATTCATTTTTTGTCTTTGTTTCCCCTGGTGTGTTCTGCAAATGTCGACTGTAGCTCTGAGTAGAGGGGTTTGCAATTGTTTTTTGTTTTCAGATGTTCAGTTACAGACATAGAAACCATGCTGACAGCACACCTGAAAGCTGCCACAATGTGCAGCATTGTCAGAAAGTCCTCTCTGTGCTGTCCCAGCTCACATGAGGTGGTTTCTGCAATACCCCTTACCATGTAGCCATCAGAGCTTTTGTTTTTACAATCAGATGATACACAAGGTCTTGTGCAGCAATGCTGGGAGTAACTATTGAAGGGATTGGAAGTCCCACCAGTTTCACTTTGAAACTCTTGGCTTGACTGTTTTCCTTTCAGCAAAGTGTGCCTCAGGCCTAAGTTTTGGTGGTCTGGTGGTTAACACTGCTGTCTAGAATTTCATGCTACTGGGATTCCTTCTTCTGCTTTACCACAGATTTCCTGTGTCTTTGAGAAGTCGCTTAATATATTTCTTCAATACCACTGAGAAAACGATGCTGTTCTTCCTGAGCAAGGGTGTCGTAAGGACAGTTCTGCTCCCTTTCAGAGGACAATGTATGTCACTGTGGTATTTAGATAGGCAGAAAAATGGAACTTTCAAAATGCACTGAAAAAGTTGGGACATTTGTTGTAACACAAAGGCATCTGTAAAAGAAATGACCATTTTGCACATAAAGGAGATGAAATTATTATGGAATTCATTTGTATGTGGAGATTTAATTTCACATCAGCTTTTCTATTTAAGATTTTTTAAAAGTTCTGAATATTTCCTTCACCATAGAATAAATCCCTAATAAAAATACAACAGTTACAATTGTACATGTGCATCTGTGGAAAGTTAAAACAAATTTGTAAATACCTTTCAGTCAATTACTTCAATGGCTTCAGTTGAGAAAGGATTTAAGGCAGCTTTTTCTTTCCCCGCTTTCTCATAATCTGTCACATTTTGTACCTAAAAAGCATCCTGTCACAGAGGAGGATCTCAGATGGTGGGATACACAGGTTCTGGTCTGATACCCTTTGAAAGTTGTGCTCTTCAGTTTCCCCAGTGTTCAGATCCCCTGACTACTGGCAGTTTGACTTAGAAAAAAGAAATAGTCCTAATTTGTATTCAGTCCCTTGATTTTAAAGCTTTGCTTCTTTGCACATACAAATAATGTGGCACTGAGTTTGGCCTTCTTTTCAAGAAGAGATTTTGGATTTTCAGAATTAGGGACTGAAGTGATCTAAGTGCTGGGGGTTTTGACCATGAGCTTAATCAAAGTCTAAGTGACCTGTTGTGGATACTGCTGGTTAGCCAACTATTTCTTACGGCTGAATATTTGCAGTATGTAACACCTGAAATTTGATCATTTAAATTAGTAACTTATTTTAATGTTTTGAAATTATTGGTAGCATGCTACAGATGTTTACATACTAAAGAAACAGAAAATAAAATAGATTATACACAATAGACAGATTGCTCTAATGAGGTCTCAGTCAGTTCAGGTGACTCCTACTTATCTCTTCTGCTTGCCTCTCTTGATGGCACAGATGGCTGTGGGGACAAGTGGACAGTAGCAGGCTCCCTGTACCATGACTTTCAGCCTGTCCTTCCAGCAGCCATACTGGAGGAGGAGACTGGATAAATGGATTAAGAGGTGGGTGGAAATTTGGCTGGTCTGCTTCACCTAAAATCTAGCTGAGGGGTGGCTGCAAGTGCTGTTTCTTAGGGTCCATACAGCAGGCCAATACTGACTGATGTCTTAGTCATCAACCAGTAAAAAGAAATCAAATGCATCTTTAGAAAATTTTCAGATTACACCAATATACAGAGCACAGTTTATATGTGGGATGGCAGGGCTGCTGTTCAGAAGGAGCAGGTAAGAGAAATGGGTTGATGGAAACAGTAAAGTTCAACACTAGTGAATACAAAATCATTTACCCCAGAGGGGACAGCCCACTGCATTAGCACAGAGTGAGGTTCAATTGGCTATGCAGCAGCCCTTCAGGGGAAGCTCTGGGGGTCCTAGTCGAGGTGAATGAGAGGATGCCCTTGCAGCAAAGAAAGCTAGCCACAGGCACATTAGAAGATCGTAGTCTGCATGCTGAGAAGCTCCCTCCGTCTTTGGCACTTAACTGAAAAAGGCCCTGAACTATTTGGTACTCATGACACCACATATCGAGCCCTGTGTCTTAATTTACGTTCCCCAGTACAAGAAAGCCATTGAAAACTAAAACAGTAGTCTTCAAGCAGATCCATAGTAGCAGAAAAAAGTCAATGTAACCTGTGCATTTACAGAGACATAATTAAAACCATTTTACTAAACTGCCCTAAATTTCAACTTTTCTGAGATGCTTTCAATTTATAGTCTAAATTTTTCCTGTTTCCACAGTTTAGCCACATGTTCCATTTTTGATAAGTATATTATGGTACAATTTCTAATGGATCCTTAAAAACCTATTTAATGTTATTATATATACTTACAACATATGCTCACATATGTCTCCAGGAGATAAAAAATAAAAGGAAAACAAAACAAAGAAAAAAACACAGAATGGAAAAGGAAAGAGTATCCTGAAAAGTAGTATATGGATCCATATCAGGTATGAGAGATACCTGATATGATAGAAGAGATAGCTATCTTAACTTGGATAAGTCTATCTTACCTGATAGGTCTCTTAAAAATATAACAAAACACTTTGAATACATACCCTTCACAAAAGGATAGTATTTCCTTCATAAATCTTCCCTTCTAGATCAGATATTCATTCTCATGTTCTTGAACCATAAATGGTATTAATTAAATATACTTTTCAATCTATTATCAAAGTTAAGTTGATTAACTGAACTGTAAAGTGATGTGAACCTATTTGTTAAAGTTTCCTTTTTCTGTAATGCTTTAGTTTCTTCTTTTGGGTGAATAATACAGTTGTTCTACTCATTTTTTTTGCGTAATTGTAATGCTGTGTTGTCTTCAAACAAACGCACTATATCATTGCACAACTATGAAATTGCAGCATTTAATGTTTTTTAATTGAAGTAGTCAATCGAACGACTTAGATTTTTCTTAACAACGCAGGACTTCTTTTTGCTAATGCAATATAAATTGTAATAATTGCCTGGAAGTATTGTGATGCAATTTCAACCAAAGGCATAGAGGCTCATAAGGTATGAAAACAGTTCGTGACCTAGTTTTAAGTTTTGTGAATGGCTATTGCATGCTTAAACAAACCTCAAATTTAGTATTTCACATATATTAAAGAAAACTGTCAGTTTGGAATTCAAAATAAGAACACTGCTTGGCAAAATCTTGGTTAAACGTCACAAGTGTAATCAGTAGGAATTCTTACAATAATTTTTATTGAAAACAGTTGATTTCTCATTCATACACATATGGCTATCATGTATTTTCAATTCCAGTTTAACACATGGAAGATTTTCAAATCTGAAAAAGCTTGCAGAGGACACAAAACCTCTCATGACCATCAAATAATGTAACTATTAATTTTTACTTTTTATCATTTATTAAGAAAATTTCACAGGCCCAGAAGAGTGGGGGAGCAAAAATGAAAGAGAAGTGGAAGGTGAAAGAGGCTGTAGACAGAAAAACTGGAACCCAAATTTAAGCTAAAGATAAATTTAAACTGGAGAAACTATTTTTCTTCAGAGCTTCCTTCTGATTTCCTTTTTTTGACCACATTTCTCAGCAATTGGTAGAAAAAATGTCTCCTCAATCTAGATATTGAGACTGAAAATGAAGTTTTCAACAGCGATAGAGAAGCCTGTATGTGCAAAAATTTTAGGGGAAAAAGTTAGGCACAGATGACAGATAAAGGCTGGAGCATCTTGGCAGATATTCCAAAAGCATGTAGCCACAACCATTCCATTTACATATGCCCACCTTCAACTCCAGATTTCCTCAGTGTTTAGGGATAGACAAACCTAGAATTTTGGATTAAATACAACTTAACTAGATACCCTGGAAGCATAAGATATAATCCATCTTGTCAAACACACCCCCTGGAAAAGTTAAATTCTTGAGGATATGATCTGCAGGCCACATTTCAGAACAACAAATGCAAGATTCACTAAATGATCAGCAGCAAATTTGTCTCTGAGATCTGCAGAGGCTCATGAAAAGTCTGTCTTTTTGTATCTTGCCTGTTTAAGGCTTGATTATCTGGAAAAGTTGAGTATCTCTGTTCTGAAAACCTGTTCTCTTTAACATGCTTGAATCAATCGCAGCAGTGGATACAAACAAAACATTAATGGCTTTTCAAACTCTTGCCCTGCATTCCTTCATGTGGTCAACAGTCACTAGAAAAGAGACTGCAATTCCTGATACTCTGCACACTGCTCAATTTTTTTTCTTTTTCATAATTGCATTAACACTTGCCATCTTTATATCTTGTTTCTTCATTATGTTTCAGAGCTTATTATTAATTTGTTTTACAGACATTACATTGTCTCTGTATTGGGCTTGATACAAATTTACCCTACGTTTTTCATACATAATTTTAGCAGTTTAAACTGTCTTAAATTTGGAAAAAATACTTTAATGCAACTTCTACAGTGTGTTTATTTTCATAGTATAAATATTTTGGGATTTAAGTTGCATTGATTTGAATGCATAAATAGCTCTGCAATATCTCCATGGTATGCTCTTGAACCACCCAATTGTTACAATCAGTTTTCTTGAGTGTAGCACTTCTCTGTCACCTAGCTATAAGAGATTTTATCTACCTTGAAATAAAATCACAGATGAAAGTCTGCCTTTACAATAAAGCTGGTAACACTAAGGGTGACGGATGCATTGGATCCTTTCACATTGTATCTTTGAAAATGTATTTTATTGGCAGAAAGAAATTAGTATCAAAGCACTTACATGGCTAGCTTGTTGACAAAGCCTGACCACTGCTCATCTTTTGGTTCTTTGAAACAAATATGATATAAACTGGAAAATCAAATATTTAAAGAATATAAATACTCTGCAATACTGAAATGGCTATAGTTTCATGACAACTGCAGTAAGTACACAGAGCTTTTTTTATGGCCATTCTTAGGACATGGTAAAGTGCTAAATGTGCAAGCAATTATGAACTTGGCACAGTAGCACTATTTATTTTAAGCTCTACTTGTGCTGCTTTGGTGGAGGATGTTTACTTAACCAGACTCTATTAAACATGTTGAAGACTTTGTACTCTAAAACATTTTTAATTGATGAAACACAGAAACAATCAATCATCACAAATGGTAAAGAGAGGGAGACAGGCCCAGGCAAACAGAAGAAGATCTGTAGGTGTCTTTTTATCTTTTAAGGGGAAAAAAAAAAAAAGGAGGGAAAAAGAAAAGAGCCTATTTGTGCTGCTGAATTAAGTGTTTCTGAAAAGAGAAGACTTGATAGTGATGGAGACTGAAGTCTTCTATTTATTTACGAGTAGGGCATAGTGGTGGGAACTCTTGCATGGTCTCTTGCCTTTCCTATTCAGCCTCTGACCTAATGGACCAGATGAGCTTATCCTCTCTCGTGACAGGAAAACTCCATGCTAAGTATACAACCTGTGGGTCTAACTGACTCAAACAATGCTGAATGGTGATGCTTTTCATGCACCATTTGTAAACATATGAAAGCCATTGCACTGCCTCACATTCCTGCTCTAGGAAGCATATTCAATAGAACCCCCCAGTAGATGGGAAGTGTTTCTACAGCCACCTTACTCTTACTGCATCTGTCCTGGGCCTCCAGATGTTAATTTCTAAGTTATGTGCTCATAAAAGTGTTTGTTTAAGTGTAAGTTTAAAAACAATAAAATAGAATAATACAACATTGAAGCAGTGTCAGAACATAGTATTTTTTGAACAGGGGATTATCGACAGCTATTTCTCAATAAAACAACTTCAACCTAAAACAGTTGCTCAGACTAAACTTCTTCTGAACTTAACTGAAAGAGAATATAGCAGTGCCAAATCCATAGCAGAGAAAAATTAAATACTTAAATCATACAAGAAGTTATTCCAAAGTGATATAGCCACTTGCGCATCTTATAACTGTGAAGTTGAAAGGAAATATATTTATATTAACTGTGTGTATATATATGTATGTATTTCCTTTCAACTTCACTTGAATGCATTTACATTAACTATAACAAGTGCTTCAACATTTTTTTTCTGTACAGACCACAGACTAAAACATAGAAGGCATACATATATAAACACATGCACAGATGTATGCATATTTTCATACATATATCCAAACAAGCTTTGATATGAACATATATTGAGACCCTAAAAGCAGAAAATATTAGTGATTGTTCTTCAATTTCAAAGAAATCTGCTTAAAATGTATGCAGATCTTACTACTTCATTGTGAGATTTTGCCTTCTATTTATATTCTTCTCTGTGCTTGTATATATACTTATATGGGCTATATATACATACTTTCACTGTATTAATGTAAAAATGTCCTTTTATTACCTTCCCAGAAAATTTGAATGCCCTTTGATATAAATACCCCTGAATTATTGTAAGACTTCTTGAAATTTATATAGGAAAAATTATCTGAATTAGTCTTCTGTTTTAACAAGTATATATGCTGGATTCCGCCTGCTCACTTCCCTCCTCCCCTCCCCCCAAAAGTGTACCTTCACTATGGATCACTAATTGAGATCATAATATGAACATTATTGCTTCCTTGCGGTGCATCAGCATCAGTACATAAAAAATTTTTTAGCGTTTCATACTATTTTATTATAGAAAAATCATATCATGGAATAATTCAAGATAATGAATACAATATGGAATTTCAACTAAAATGATTTTAAGAACTCATTCATACTTATACTTTTTAAAAAAGAAATCCACAGTTTAATATGACATCCTATTTATGTTTGCAAATGGGTATGATCTGCAAGTATATTTCAAGGGCAATAGATTTTGGTGTACTGACCGAAATTACAGATGTAATATAATATTTTGTATAAATGGAGATAAATGATTAAGATATCTGTTACATATTAACACGTAAACATTTTGTTCTCAAATGTTACTCTAAGTAGGTAGCATATATAGGTACCTTATAAACTATTACGTTCATGCTTCATTAAATTCATATGAATATGAATCTTAGGTAGGAGTCAGATAGCTGACTCAATATTTGATATTGTTAACAAAATAATTTTTCAGAAGAATTAGCATTATGTCTGTTATCCAAGGGCTAGCCGATATAAAAACTTGTGGCATCTCTTAGCTCATAAGAAAAATCAGCCCAATACATAACTTTGATTATTTCATAACTGAAATATAAATATTACTCTCACAAGCTTTGGTGCTTACGCTATTTTATAAGTCTCCACTTTTTTGGCCTAAACCAACAACTTCTTTTCTTCTAACTACAAAAAGAGGAAACGTGATCTGACACAACTCAATTGAAGCATTCATGGATATCATATGACAAGAATTATTCATTCGTATTTCCTTGATATTTTTCAGACTTAGAGACACCTAAAATTTTATAGGGATTAATTCTCTTCATTTCAAATTTGTTTGTTCGTGTTTTTTTTTTTTTCTGGGATTGAGTCACATAAGAGCCTGTGACACTGTTAGTCACAAAGCAAGGGATGTTGACCTTTAAGCCTCTGTCCTCAGGGCAAAATCCTCTTCCATTTTTTTCTTCAAGCAAAAGTTGAACAAATGTTCCAAAACCTTGCCATCTTTCATAAATCTTGATATTACCAAACAGAAGGAGAATGACAGGTCAATGAATCTAGTTTCTGCATTTTTTTAAGTGACAGCTTAATAGGGTGCAACTACGTTATAGTATTATTTACATTTATTTCTTATTTTGGCAGAAACAAGAAAACAAAGCCAACGCCTTCAGAGCCATTATAACAGTTTCTGGAATTTCAAATCATTTAGCTTGCCAAAACAGGTTAATTGTTTGAACCATTCTATTTATTGGACTAACCATCATCTGCAGTTTGTGCACATCATTTTTCCCGTAACACAGCAGCAGCAATATGAAAAACATGAAGACACACATTGACTATGTCTCTCCCATGGAGCTGTTGAATATAGATTCCTCTTCTGCTAGGGAGCAGTAGTAGCCTTTGCTCTGCTGCCCTCCCTCTGAGCGCAGCTATGCATCCTTGCGTCCAGCTTGCTCCTCCAGTGGGAACATCAGCAGGAGGCTGGGACTGTGGAGCACATGTGGAACACACCTATCTCACTGCCTAGACACAGCCCAGGACTGTGTGGCCCAATGCTTTAGCGGGTGTGGAGGAGGCAACCCCAAGAATGAATCTTCTCTTTGGCCAAATGTACCAGGGACACATGAACGATACACTTTAAGCTCTAAACCAATTACAATATTTTTAGAATGTCATCTAAAATAAGACATATTTTTAAAAAATAGTCATGAATCTGTATAAAACATCAGTGGTGCATGTGGATTAGCTTATGAATGAAAAAAAATGAGCAACTTCAAAGGAAGTTTATAATGGAAAATATTGTGACTCCTTTAATGACAGGTCATGACTGTAAATGAGTATGAGCCAATCTGTGTGACCTACAATGTTATATTCTTCCATTATATCATTTTAAATGTGCTGCTTCTGTTCAAATCCTGCAAAAGTGATACAAAATAAATTTTAAGTGGCAGACTTTTTGTGTAAGGACATGCTGGTTTATGTTAAAAATCAGCCACTTAAGAAAAACGATAAACATTTATTAGCTTTTAAGAAAGATGCAGTTAAGGTCTAGTTTTTTGTGACAGAATATTTCCATCTCTCATATAAGAGTAAAGGAAATATATTTTATCTATGTCATTCTGAAAAACAGATAAGTTTATTATTGTTGTTTATTGACATACCACCCACTTCACTGCCCCCACCCCCCACCCCCCCCCCCCTTTTCCCCCACACCCCCCCCTTTATTTCCTTCTGCCCACTT
>WYDI02020959.1:0-28701 GCA_009867235.2 Psittacus erithacus | reverse complement strand
TGTCACGTTCCATCCCCTTTCAAAGCGATGCTACCCCCATTTTTCCCCAAAGCCCTGAGTTTATTTTCCTTAGCAATCATGTCTATTCATGGTTACTCATGTCCTTCGCTGAATTAGTTGTCTATGTGCCATCTATACATTAAATAATTCCAATTCCCAGTCATATCAGCATGATAGAAAAATAAAAGCTTATTGAATTGTTTTTTTTTTCTAGTATAATCAGAAGAAAAATCAAATTTAACTGTCAGAATTTGGTGACTTACAGAACAAAATTTATAAAAGGATCTCCTGAAATTGATGCCCTTCCTTTAATGTTCCTTAACATATTACAGGAAACAGCTTCAGAGAAGCATATTTTCCAGCTGTTTATTTCAACTGACAGAGCGCAGAACAGAAACTTTGTCAATAACGCAAAGAATCCCGAGGCAGGTCCTCTTAAACTGTAAACTTTTCTAAAATTCAATTAATGATAATCAAATACTTTGATATCTATTAATGTAGATATTCAGCCTAAAGTAAACTCTCAGGAATATTTGTGATTGCTGTTTTGATCCAATAACTTTTGCTGATGATGTGTTTTGCAACAGTTCATAAAGCAGGCAGAAGTGAAACCTGAATTGAATAAAATAATATTTTTAGAAAGAAAAACAAATGAACAAAGAGTTTTACAAAATTTTTCACAAAAGTGGTGTCTTTGATAGTTTAATTTAAGTTTTTACTCAATTTTTGGCTATCATTTTCTTTTTTGTTTTCCACTCAGTGTTCAATTTTTCTTAACTGCCTAATTAGCTATATAAACATCATGCATGTTAGTATCTATCATATCTAATGAGACATATAGACATCTACATCCTAAGCACTGAAATAATAAAGATGTAGCCTTGAAAATAATGTTTGAACTGAGTCTGAGCCTGTGTTCTAGCACTTGAGACATGATACATGTTATTTATTAGGAAATAGTACAGTACAGAAATATATTTCTCTTGGTTTTGGTGTTTAGATAGTTTGAATCATAAGTTGAAAAGATGTGCTTCTATATACTTGGCATCAGGAGCCCAAATACGTTGTTTTCATGAAAGACATCTAGAAATACTCTTAAAAAGCTGTGATTAGACTTTATATATTCTATTATATGCCAAAACTGTGTTGATATCATTCAGATCTCTATAAATTGGTCCAATGAACACAACACTGTCACGTGAAGTATGAGACCTCAAGTACCTTCTCAGCAAGAGAGTATTTGCCCCTCTATCTCGCATATTACCACCATAGGGGTCAGATTGAGTAAGGTTCTTAAGTGTGTCTTTTTAAATCATTAGAAAGTTTATAAAGTTATTTTGGTTTTGAATAGTAAATCGTGAGCTATGTTTCTCCTTTTAGGGATATTTTTTGTTAACTAGAAGAATGTAGTTCTCTTTTAAAGAGAAAACTACTCAGAACAATAAGAACCTGTTTAAAAAGAGGAGCATTTTAATATTATCACTAGGTCTTTCATTTACTCTTGATTGCAATCCTGGATCCACAACAGTCACTATAGTTTTAGCTGTCACTTTCACTAAATATGACCTATATGTTAATCTGTAGTTTCAGATCTCCTATAATCACCTGAGTCATTTTAAAACTAACAACTAGTGTCCATTGGTATTTCTGTTTAAAAGTTGACCATAATGAATCTTAAGCATATTTTTAACATTAAACTTTAATGTTTAAAAAAATCAAAACACATTATAGTTTCTGTTTTACCTGAGACATTTCATTTAGCTATCTATCATATGCTCTTTTGCAAAAAATATTATTTTGAAGATTCCTTTTCACATCCATCTTAGTAACTGCGTACTGTGACATGCAATTTTGAAGGTCTCGATTGAGCAAAAAATGCATCTTTATTCTTGTTGCTCCAAACAAGGCCAGTATGGCTTGCTTTGACTGCTAAAAATGTTTACAATAGAAACTCAACCACACCATCCCCTCCCCCCCCCCTTTTTTTTTCCCCTACCTATTTTTGAGGATTGGGCCTTTGAATTGGTTTCTGTGTCCCACAATATTTTTAACTGCTTTCCGGCTCTCTGAATTTTAATAATATGCCTGAAAATAAAAATTGGGATTCTAACCCTTTTTTTTTCCAAGACTGTTTTTCCACTGCACTGTTCTATGCAAAAAACATTATTTCAGTTAACAAGGGATAACTGACATAGTTAAACAGAGGGCTTAACAGAGTCCTCTTCCACTGTAGCAGATGCTTTTAAAGCACGGACCCTTCTGACCACACAGAGGTCCCCTTCAGAAGGTCTTTCTGCTTCTCAGAAAATGGGCTTGAGAGACCAAGGCTGTGACTTATGCCTCAATTCAGGAATGAGAGAGAGCAGCAGGCTGGGATGAAAGCGACTGTTCCTAAATAACAGATGGCAATGCCAGCACTTGCTGGGAGATGCCAGCAGGAGTTGGAAGTCAGGACGTAGTTTTATACAGTCAGTCACCACCTGGCAGATGGAAAGTCCCAAAAGTCAAAATAGACTGGACTAAGCAGGACATTATCCAGCCTTTTTCGCCCCCTTCATATTAGATCCCACGCTGGAAAGTTTAGAAACTACAGAGCCTGGTAAAACAGCAAGAGAGTCTGAGAGAAAGACTGTTTCACCAAGCCTCCTGGCTCCTCAGGCAGAGTATAAGAAACATTAAGGAAAAATGCATTTCCTATAGGTTTCTTAGCTGAGAATTTGCATAATAAAAAAGCTGCTACACTTCTTACCCAACAAACATTCAAATAATAAGATACAGTAAGTATTGAAATGTGCAGAGGCTAATTCATATTGAACTTAAACCTCTGATCTTGTCACTAAAAGTGACTTTCACCCACACAAAGTTCTGGTAATCCAAAGTACTAAGGAAGGGTAACATCCTGCATCTGCAGCCATAGATTAGAGGTACATTTCAGTCTTTTGGGGGAAAAAAAAACAAACTAAAACAAACACAAAACAAAACAAAAAAACAAACAAAAACAAACACAAAACAAAACAAAAAAAACCAAACAAAAAACCCCAGTAAGTATCTACATTACTGGAACCCTGACAACCGCATCACTTTTTTTCTGAAATTCTTTCATTTTAGTTTGTGTCCATAAATTGCACAAACCACATTCCAGTTTTAAAAGGCAACTAAAGTTGCCTTTGTATGAAAAGACACAAGCTCAACATGCCAAAAGAGTCTGTTTATTTCTGAATGAACATCTAATTTGTTTTAACTGAAATCAGTTGCCAAACTCCAGCTGATTTTAGGGGCAGTAGAATTATGATTATTGTGGAATTCCAACACAAACACATACTATGCACACATCTGCATGTACCCTTATGTGAAAATAACCTTGGGGTCATCAAAAATCAAGGACACATCTTGCTCTCTATGGCAAATCTGGAGCAAGAGTTCAAATTAAACTTCTGGAGCCATTGCAAGATACCTCAAATGCTCTTTTTCCACATATCAGTATTTCCAAGAGCAAAACATCCAGAAACTTTTAAAGGTCTTTCAAGCTTAACACTGCTCTAAAACTATTTCCCTTAAAACAGTCCTAAACTACTGTTCTAAGAAGCTTCATGAAAGAAGTCCAAATACAAAGTTGCAATGGAAACCTAGTTTCCAGGCAGCATTTGTCACCTCCACTTCCAGGCTTCTGCGCAGCCCAGCACAAAGACGTTTCCAGGCTCTCACTTCCACAAAGAGCCACTGAGGGGATTCACGAGGACCTGTGACCCAGAAAATCCTGGGATTTCCAGCTGCAAAGGTCCAGACTCCCAGGTCTTCCAAGGTTAGCAAGCTCTTGGCTCAATTTCAGACTGGACAGACATAAAGCCAGGAGTTTTGAAGCTCATGGGAGCTACAGCATTCAAGTGCCAAGGTTCTTGGGTCAGGTTTGACTCCTAGGCGCTCTAGTTCCTCTGCACCCTGGGATCGCAGGGAATCCAACATCTGAGGCACAAAGCCAGCTCATCAAACTGGCTGTTTCTTAGCAAGGATTGCATTTCCTTTCACAGATAACTATGAATAATAACTCCTGACCAAACTGAAACCTAATTTTAAACTCTTTGAAAATTCTTGAAACTACCTGAATAATAGAGTGAGAATTGGAAAGTTACTTGAACAGATGACCAAAGGAAAAAGCATATTAATGAGGAAATAAAGCTACTGCATAAAAAAGAGAAGCACTTATTCAATTAATCATCTTATTTCAAGTTATAATAACTAAACAAAGAAGAAAGAAACTAGGCAACTAGGTGGTGAAGAAAAGGTTGAAAATTAAAGGTAATCCCTGTATAGCCCTACAACTGTATAAACTTTTTGCTACAATTTTCCATAAAAATATTTATATGGAGATTGGGGTGGCAGATGGCTATTTAATATCTAGAAATTAAAGTTCCTGTCACCAAATGTAATCTTTCTTAGTTGAAGTTTTCTAGAGAAAAAAGTAGAGGACTAATTTGTACAGTTCTGGAATTTTGGGCATCTACATTCAGATTATACATGCAAGTGCAGAAAAAGTGATACTGTGATGACTGGAAGTATAGAGAAATACACTGACACAAAATTGAAAGTAATCACCTTATTTTATTTAGAAAAAAACCCCAACAAACCAAACAAGATTTTTCTCTATAAGAGTATTTCTCTTCCTATCTTTAAAATCTTGTTTCCTATTCGTATATCAGAATGTTAGAATGGCTTGGGTTGGAAGGGACCTTAAAGATTACCTGGTTCCAATCCTCCTGCCACAGGCAGGGACGCCTTCTACTATACCTGGTTGCTCAAAGCCCCATTCAACCTGACCTAGAACACTGCCAGGGATAGGGCAGCCACAGCTTCTCTGGGCAACCTCTTCCAGTGCCTCACCACCTTCAGAGTGAAGGATTTCTTCCTAATATCTAATCTTTCATCTTGAAGCCATTACCCCTTCTTTTGTCCCTACATATCCTTATAAAAATCCTTCATCAGATTTCTTGAAGGCCCTTAAGTTCATCTTCCAGTTGTTCTGGATATTTGACAGAGGTGTTGAAGCTCCATGTGTGTTCATGTCTTACTGCTTTATAACCTCTTGAGATGAAGAATAGGAAATTCAATATTTAAATCATCCTATTAATTCCACCAAACCTGATAGATTGAGAAGAGTATTTATTGAGAAAATTATACTAAATAAATTTAATTAAATAAAAATTAATAAATTACAATAAAGTTGTGTTACTAAGAGTTATACATTGCCCTAAAGTAAATAGGAGTTGGTATTATTACGATGGATACATATAAATTTGTCAGTGTTTACATAAAAATTATTATATGTCTCAATTTTCACTATCAGCAAGAAATACACATTTTCTAACAGGATAATTAAGCAGCACACTCTACCACATTATTTCTGATTACTTTAACATTGTGCCAATTTTTTAACCAATTCAGTCTGTGCTGAAGATAGATTCCTTTTCACATTTGTAATGCAGTTAGCCAATATTATTTCTGAAGTCAGTACAAGTAGATTCCGTGACAGTAAATAATAACCAAAATGTGATAAAGAGAATCTTCCAAAATATGCATTCTGTCATTCAAAACTGCAGATGGTTTAAGTTTCATTCAATATGCTTCTTTTACAGCACTTCTGAATTCTTAGGTGGTACATAATCCTTTTTGTGTCTTACTCTTCAAGATACTGTGCTCAACTAACATAATTTAGGTGATTCTGGATCATAATCGGAAAGTGAAAAACGTTATATATGTGTCTGAAAAGTTCTCTTGTGCCAAAGGAATGCTAAAGTCTGCCAAATTATCTTTTGATCATATCTTGAAATAAAAGGAAAATATAACTTTTCCAGTCTCTCCCTGGTATGGTGAATATCTGAGAGAAAAGTTGACCTCACCAGAAGTTAGACTACCTCCATATGAAAGCTGATCTTTAGTAATTCTCGAAATCTCCTGTTCTAGTAGTGATTGTTAATTCAGACTGCATTCACTGGGCCCAATCCCACTTCCCATCAAAGTTCCTTGTATCACACAACCTAATTATCTTTGGATGCCTTCATGGAGTTTTCTAGCTGCGTTCATTAAAGTTCTTTGGGGTGTTGCCCAAAGAAGGAGCCTTGCAGCTGGCTATGAATCTCTTGGGCAACAAATGCAAAGCATAAAAGTAGAACAAAAATGAAAAATAAGCATGCACTGTAGTTAGTGACAATTTAAATTGAGAATATGCTAGGAAACATATGTTCAAAATCATGCGTACATATGAAAAAGAAAACAATGCCTGTTCTGCTTGTAGTTACATTTTGTTGAACTCAGAGATGCTATACTGATCTACAGCCAACATAAGCAGAAACAGAAGCAGGGCCAGTGGTTATTCCAGTAAGTATTACAAGAAAGAGAAATATGTCACTGAGAGAAATTAATCAAAATCAAGTTAATATTAACATTCCATGGCATTGATAACATAAAAAAAAGGATATTAAAATATAAATAATCTTACAAGTTCACCTAAAAGCTTGTTTTTCTGTTGCAAGGTGTTTGAGGTATTGATAAAAGCCACACCATTTATCTTTAGTTGAAAAACTTTCTACAATTTTTCAGATATAATAACATTGTTCCTTGGAATTTTCTTATTATTACTTATCCCTACAGAAAATTTGATGTGCTTTCTACTCAGCAGTGATGTCTTTATTGCTGAAGTTCCTTACATTTTTACAAAATTTATTTGTGCTTATGTATATTAATAGTTCATTCCCTTACATGCTATGCAACAGAGATGAGTGGCTTGACCTAACAAGCTTGCTCTTCCGAACTACAAGACATTTGAAAAAATTGTATATAAAACAAAAATACGCCATTCTACATATTTATATGAACACAGCTTTTCTAAGACCTAGAGTAAAAAACATGCAGGAACCTATGAAGAGTCAGCTAAAATTGTACACAGTATAGCAAACGTGTCAAATTTGGGAATATCCACATAGTAGCAATGCATAAAACCACACAGTTTTTCTTCATGTGTCTGAAAATTCACACAATGACAGCTTAGGCGAACATGTGGCAACATCAGATTCAGTCATATAAAGTCAATTAAGTATCCATATTGTCATAGTTACTTGATCTGCAATGAATGACATTTTGCCTGGAACCAAGTCAAAAATATGCATCAAACAACACAAGAAGTGTGTTGAGGAATTCGGTCCAAAACTCTGTGCAGAGAAAAATCCCTTTGAAAAAGTTTATATTTTGTAACAATTTTACAAGTAAGTCATCCCTATTATTTTTAGAATCACAGAACAATTTAGGTTGGAAAAGGCCCTTAAGATCATCAATTCAATGGTGGACTGCCAAGTCCAACATTAAGCAATGTCCTTAAGTGCCACATCTACATGTCTTTTAAATACCTCCAGGATGGTGATTCAACTACTTCCCTGGACAGCCTGTTCCAATGCTTGACAACCTTTATGGGAAGAAATTTTTCCTAATACCCAATCTAAACCTCCCCTGATGCAACCTGAGGCCATTTCCTCTAGTCGTTTTGCTTCTTATTTGGAAGAAAATACTGACATCCATCTTACTCCATCCTCCTTTCAGGAAGTTGTAAAGAGAGATAAGGTTTCCCCTGAGTCTCCATTTCCCAGGATAAACAACCTCAGTTCTCTCAGCTGCTCCTCATAAGACTTCACCTACTCTTCACCAGCTTTGTTGCCTTTCTCTGGACCCACTCCAGCATGTCAATGTCTTTCTTGTAGTGAGGGGCCCAGAACAGAACACAGGATTTGAGGTGCAGCCTTACCAGTTCCAAGTGCAGGGGGACAATCACTGCCCTGGCCATGGTGGTTACACTATTTCTGATACAGGCCAGGATGCCACTGGCCTATTTGGCTGCCTGAGCACACTGCTGGGTCATGTTAAACCAACTTTCATAAACCCATGCTGACTGCCTCTGATAACCCGGCTGTCCTGTACATGCTATGTAACAGCACTCAAGATGATCTGCTCCATAACCTCACCCACACTGAGGTCAGACTGACAGATCTGTAGCTCCTTGGGTACTCCTTCCAGCCCTTTTTGTAGATGGGCATCATATTTGGTAACCTGCAGTCAACTGGGATCTCCCTGGTTATTCAGGACTGCCGATTATGGAAAGTGGTTTGATGAGCATTTCTGCCATCTCCCTCAGAATCTTTGGGTATATTCCATTTGGCCCCATAGACCTGTTTGTGTCAGTGCCATAGCAGGTCACTCACCATTCTCCCTCTGATTATGGGGAGATCCATCCTGATCCCTGTCCCTGTCTTCCAGCTCAAGGGGCTGGGTACCCAGGGAACAACTGGTCTTACTATTAAAGACTGAGTCAAAGAAGGCATTAAGTATCTCAGTTTTCCTCATTCTTTGTCACTATGTTTCCCCTTCTCATCCAATAAAGGATGGAGATCCTCCTTAGCCTTCCTTTTACTGCTAATTTATAGAAACGTTTTTAATTCTCTTTTAAAGCTGCAGCCAGATTATATCCTAGTTGGGCTTTGCACCTTCTAGTTTTCATCCTCATGACATCCTTGTAGTCCTCCTGAGTTGCCTGCCCCAAAATGCCTGCCTTCCAAAATTGTCATAAACTTTTCCCATGCAGGCCAGCCTGGGATATGCTGGTGCTTCACTTACTGCAAGCAAAGCAAGTTTATCTCAGAAGCAAAGAACCAAGCAAATGGCTGAGCATACATATGTATGTGAACTGACTGTCTTAGATTTACATAAAGCAGATTCATTCATAATGTCCAGACTAGTAAAAGAGTTTAGAGGGCCTGCTGGTCTAGTTGTCATGAGGATTATGGGATGGAAAATTAAATGAAAACCACAACAGAATACCAAAAACCTAGATGGAAACTCCTTCATTTGCAACCTAGAGCCTGGATAACAATGTGGAAGCTTGTTACCTTTGTTAACTTAGTCACAAGACGGCCCTAAGTACTGGCTGATCTGGGACTGCTCTCATTCTGGAGAACTTCAAAGTTTCTTAACAGGTATGATATTTGACATATGTTCATTCCACAACTCCTAAATGATGAAGACTGCAGCTTGTGCACCTTGATTACTAGTCATCTTTGAAAATGTAGTCTATGTACAGATTTTCAATAACACTAAACACCCACCTGTCCTGCTAATGTCAAGGGTAGCTCTTATTACAGCCCCTGTGAAGGTCAGATTTTACATTTTTCTCCTGACACACTTCTATGCTCTGAATGTACAGGAACCTTTAAATTTCAAAAAGATATATAGAAAGGAAGACAAAAATTGGCTTCAAAACTACTGTTAAACTGTGTGATTTTCCTACTGGTTGTTAAACAAAGGGTTTCAACATACATTCTTTGCATAAAATAATATCAGGTCTACACATTTCATCAATCATTTGGATGAGTTTCTAGAATGATTCACACAAGGTGGCACATGCTCTGTGTTTTACTTGTCATCACATTTAACCCCGGTGGAGAGTGATTTTGTTGTCAGTAAATTATACAGGACATTGTAAGGCATTTTCAACAAATTTCAGGGTTTAGTTTTCATTTTAAAAGTTAGTGCTGTTAGGTGTTTCCATACCTTCCCTGCAGTGATGGAAAGCAATGGGTTGTAACATAACAAAATCTTTTCAGTTTCAGTTTAAGAAAGGCTTTTACTTGCTGAGAAAAGGCAATGGTTCTCTTTAACGACTTGGGGGTTGGAAGCAGATGATCTTAAGGTCCTTTCCAACCCTAACCATTCTATGATTCTATGATTCATTTGTCAACCTGAAGTAGGCAACAAATGGCTTGTTTTTTTCCAGGGGTGGTGCTGAGGATATGCTGCTACATAGCATCACTGCCCCTTTGTACATCAGGCTGTGTGAGCAGAGCTGGTCTCTTAAAACAAACAAAAAAAAAAGTCCACTTTGGAAACTGAGAAAATGAAATAGCATGGATGTACACAGGAGCTCTGGCCAGTTTATCATTCATTCCAACAAAGCAGGCAAATTCATCAAGGAGGCATGGGAGTGGATACATTGAGGATGAGATTTTGATGTCAGCATGAGCATACAGACGCCTTGCTGATTTTAATCGGCACCATTCCACTAACCTAGGATGAGCAGTGTCAGATTACAGCAGCTATGAAATTAGCCCATGGCTAATTAGCCAATGTTTTTTTTGAGCAACCTGGTCTTGTGGAAGGTGTCCCTGCCCGTGGTAGGTGGGTTGGAACAAGATGATCTTTAAGGTCCCTTCCAACCCAAACCATTCTATGGTTCTGCCATTCTAACATCCAGAGATGCATTTCTAGAATACCACTAAATTAAACAGTGGAATGTTATAATGTGTGCAGCATGGATCTACTTTATTTTTCACAATGTATTTGCTCTAAGAGCTTTTTCTTATGCAGATTGATAATTTTTTTTCCTTTAACATGAGATAAATTAGCCAGCTAAAAAATATTTTTCTCAATTAAACGAAAAACCAGGGCAGTGGAAGAAAAGTTACAAATAGTTCTCTTTGAACTCAAATGCCTCTAGTTCAGTGGGGACAGTTTGCATGATCTTTCCTACATCAACAATATTCCACATGCATATTCTCTTTACCTTCCCCTGGAAAAAAAACAAACCAAAACTGCAGAAGGAACTGCTCCCAGATAAACAGGAGGACATCAATAGAGCACATCCCTTTTCTAACATCTCCATTGTGCCTGTACACGGATACTACACTTAGGCTTCTCCTTCATATCCCAAGATAATATTGGAACTTGCTTCCACTTTCAGTCATGACTGTCCTGACAGTTACGTTGCAGCAGTCTGCTGATTTTCTCTTTATCAGCAGGAAAGTGTTTTCAGGTGACATTTCATTCAGTTCATGGAAAATCTCTTCCAAAAAAAAAAGAAAAGAAGAAAATTAAGATTATTTATTAATAAATAAATTGATTAAAAAGATACAGATTCCTGTTTAATCAAGAATTCTAACCTCTTGGCAGAGAACCACAAGGTTTTGGTTTGCAGTTGTTGCCTTCTGCCATTTGGTTACTTTTATCTGAGGTCTCAAATCAGGTTGGAAGGTCTCTAACTGGCTTACATCAGTTACATAGCAATTCTGACACAAAGATATCTCAAGAAAATGCCAAAATAACCTGCAGAAGATGTCATCAAAAAGAATTTTTCTATTTTAAAGCATTCCAGAAAAAGAAACAAAAACATTTACTGACTGGCTTCAGCAAAAAGACCACAAAAACCTCAAATGTCCCCTAAAAATACAGGCCAGACAGAATCTGAGACTAGGCTTAAATTAAAAACCTATTCCTGTTCAGTTTGAGTGCTTCTGTTTCAAAAGCCATGTCAGTTCTTTGGTGTTTTAAGGGACTGAAAGGGGGAAGACTTAAAAAACCCAAAAAACCAAGATAGGCCAAGTTGCACCTATGTTTTTTTATGACGTGAACAAAAAAAGGAAATGCTGAAAATATCTTTATAAAATTGTTCTCATGAGATCTGCATCCCACTTTCAGGCCTGCTGAATGCTAGTGGAAGGCTGAGCACATAATAAAAGCTGTACACAGTATCCTATCCACAAATCAATAAAAAAACCCTGAGTTTGTCTGCTTCTCACAGACTGGGCTTGAGTCTTCTTTCAGAAGCAGCAGATTGACATTGGCATCATTCCGCTGATGCCATTGACATGATTTCTGACTTAAAATGTTGTTTCAAGGATTTCTGAAAGTGTTCTTTTTAAAACCGATACTGCACATGGTGTTAGCTGGTATCTTTCTAGGTATGCAGACTACAGAACTGGCTGAGGATAGAGACCGTATTATCATTTCAGTTCTTGATGTGGTATCCCACAAATTTATGCTGACACAATGCAGCAATTGTAGAGCATATTGTGAGGAAGCACATCATCTGTTTTCTGCCTCTGCTTTTCTATAAATAACAGACTTCTGTCCCCGTGGGTGCCAGGCTAGCAGTTTGCAACATACCCCTCCACCCTTTAAAATTCCTCCTGACCATCTGGGAATTTCCTGTTCTGCCAAATACATTTGTCTGGACAGAGCTGAGATCTGTCTCTTACCGTTAAGAAATCCCCTTACATTAGGGCAGAGGCAGCTTGAAGTAGATGAATCCAGAAAGCCAGTGCCAAAAGTAGACCTGGATCTTCTGCCACTCCTGAAAGCAACACGGGAAGGAGAGGGTGAGGGGGTCAGCTTCAGGTGGCTGGGCCTGAAGTCGGAAAATGTCCTTTCCTGGACAGGAACTGAGCTCAGATTTTTACTGTCAATTCACTGTGAGCAGCACTGGGCCCAGCTCCACAAAGATTTATTAGCATCACACTGAGTGAAGGTCAGAAGACTTTTTTTTTCAGTTTCTAATCCTCTCAAGGATATTTAATGATAATGGTTTGAGTTTGTGGAATGTGTTGAAAACCACCTTTGGGTACATATTCCCGTAGGAAATCACTGTTTTCTCTAGATATAACTTTTGGTAAGGGCTTATGCTAGCAACACCTGGGAAATGCAATAGCAATAGCAGACTCAGCCTGGTAGAAGCAACCCCAAAAATTAATATCTACTCTGAAAGAAAAACTACTGAGGAACTCTGAATTAGGATGTGAAGCTGTCTTTCAATAAAAAGCTTGTATTCCATTATTAATAGTATTCTAAAAATAATCTTGGTGCAGCTTGCTTAAAGCCTTTTAGAAGGATTTTATGATGGAAATAAAAATGACAGCATTCAAAACTACACTGACAAAACTAACAGTGAGTGAGGTGTTATCTTGAAACTTAAGAAGAATGAAAATGGGAAATTTACCCTAAAACGCATCTTCAGTGTTCCATCACGGTGGAAAAAAAAAAAAAAGGTTAATTTTAGTGATAAAAGACCAAAAAGTTTTGATTGTAATTTCAGGAGCTCTGCAGGATTTTGTTAATAAAATAATAAATGAAAATGTTGAAGTAGTCTTTAAAAATGCACAAAAAGGAAAAAGATATCATGCTTGGTTTATATTTTACAAGTCAAGAGTTCATGTTGTATCTTCATGCCCATAACAGTACAACAAAAGCATTTGCAGTCTTGCTCAATTTTGCTTCTAGGAAATAACCCAGGGGGCAGTGGTCAAATTAGTAGATGTTTCCAAGATGTGTAGGAGTGTTAAATCCTGGATAAGGGAAACTATATTTTTTTAATCCTAGGGTTAACAATGCAGGGTTTTTTTCTTTTTTATGGTGAGCACTGGGAGGTGTTAAGGTAGAAGGTAACAATTGCTGCTTTTTTTGCCTTGCTGGTTTAGCATTAAAGACGCAGAATCAGTAACTTTAGCTTTAAGAACCTGAATTCCAGACAAATTCTTTTATTTCTGTCGTTTAATTTTATAACTATTTTTAATGTTGGTACATCAATTGGACTTTAAAAGTCAATATATAAATACACTATATAAACACTTAAATGCATAATTTATACAGTCACTGTGTACATAACAGTAATGAAATATTATTATGTATTTATAAGACTTATTGGTGACCAGTACAGCATGTGTCATAATGGTTATGAGGTATGGCAAGGAAAAAGTTATCTAGAGCCATATGATCCCCTAGGTGAACTGGGCAAGGAATTAGAATTCACCTTTTTTTGCTGCTTTGAATTGTTTTGGCATTGCTCTCTACAGGAAGGCTTCTGTCGGAATTCTCTGGACTTCTCATTCTCATCTATTTATCTAAAAGTATAAAACAGGTGTGTGCTCATTTAGAGTACCAGAGCAATTTCCATTCAGTTTTACTCCCTGTTGAAGTCTACTGAAAAGCAGCTATGTGCCTGTGATAACACCCTCCACCTTGAAATGAAAATAATTTCATTTATAAGGGTAAAGCTTTTCATGCGCTATATGTTTCCTGGAAAGTTCTGAGTACCAACAACTCAAAACAGGATCCTTGGCACTTTTTGGGTCAGGTCCTTCAATCTTGCAAATCTGAAGTTGACAAGTTTGGGCAAATGTCTTTCTAGTATTTTTGACCTCTAGTCCATCACAGACTCTCTGTGGTACTTGCTTGATGTTAATAAATTGTGTCTTCACTTAATAATCGTCTGTATGCAGCAAATGCAACATTACTTTTGAGGTTGTCACTGACAGTTGCAAGAGCATGCCTGGTAAGAGGGTGACATGTTGGTTACCTGAACTGCCACACATCACATTCTGGTTCTACTCAGCATTCCAGCTGGGGGTTGTCTGCACTTCAGATACTTTAATAGCCAGTAAAATATGGAGAATTTATGGTTTTCTCATTAAAAGATGCTGCTGAGCATCTTTTTGCCTCACTCCTTTTTTCTTAAATTTAGGGGAAAAAAAACAACCCTGTTCTTTTTATAACAATGAAACAGTCTCATTTTAAATAAAACCTTCCTTAATTATGATGTGTTTTAGTTCAGCAGACTGTACTACTACTGAAATATATAGTATTATGATCTTAATAGGGACAAACAGCCCTTAAATATTTTACAGCTGCATTGCTTCAGGGTATTTTACTGAACACTGTGCTGTACAGCAAAGTAATTTTTCAGACTTTTCTGCCACTGCAGGACAAGTTATCTTATTGTGTGTGCTTTAGTGACATGTTGATACCTTGGGTAGCACACAAATTTATGGATTACAACAGCAACATTCACCCTTCCTGTCAGACTTTTAATGAAAATCCTCTATCAACCTGAAATAGACAGACTTCTTGCTCTGAAGCACCACCCCCACATCCTACCTTACATTTAGCTTTTCTAATCTTTTTCCAGGTCCCTTACACTTTGTCTGAGATGGTCACTTCCAAGAGACAACAGTCTGCAGTTACAAACTCACCTTCAGTTTCCTTCAGAATTACCTATCCAGTAACTATCTTATGGAATTAAAAATCATCAAAAAGCATTTGAAGAAGCTACCTATATTGTTATTGTATTTACATTTACTCAACCCACAAATTCATCACAGGTATTTCACATAGTTTACGCAAGCATTACGTGGTATCATGGCTGCATGAACACAGAGCAGTGTATGTAAGCATGCAAGGATGTGCAAGCATTTTGCCAGTGAGGTGCTATGTAGAAACTCAACTAATACCCTGGTTTCAGGAAGTGTGGAACAAGCCATCTTTCTCAACAAAAATCAGCTAATAAAGATTTGAAATCACTCATTCAACTGAATACTTCTCAGTTGCAGAGCCATGTGTTCTATCTTTGTATACTGTAACTGGTAAAATCAAGTAAAACAGCTCATTAAGCAGATCAAACCAGAAAAAATTATCTTTCACCAATGATTATTAAATTTATGCTGCTGTAATCATCCTTCACCTTTAATGATAACTTTCTGGTACTTGGGGAACTCCTCTTGCCTCATGTGCCTCAACAACTGACACGAAGGAAGAGGCCATAGCAGTTGAACTAGACGATGTCATGGAGGTAAACTATGTCAGAGGAATATACAAAAGGATATTTATTGTATCAGCCAGAATTCTTGGAAAAAGTAAGAGATCAAACCGGATCATTCAAGAAAAATGTGAAGGGAAACAAACTTAATCATCAGCTCTGTAGTTAACAGGCTAAAGTGATTAAGAATTTTGCAGTCTGTATCTCCTCCACACAAATACAGTAACACAGAAAAACTTCCTAGTGCAGCATTGATGGCCTTTCCTATTAGCAGGATAGAAATGACACAGGAAAGATAGGTGTCCCTTTACCATTTATCTCTACTATAGTAAGTCACACACAGAGTGAAGTATGAAGTTTTAGCCAGGGAACAAAGGAGAATAGTTCATTCAGGAAGAGATTAGATCACCTCTTTGAGCAATTTTCCCTTTAAGCAGATCCTCAAAATTCCAGGCACAGCACCAAAGGCATCATGGGTTGGGGGCTGCCTGCTACTGTGCTGACTTGCTGATGTGGCCTACAAGGCCACAGGAATTTTCTGATTAATTAAGGCTGTAGAGGGTAAATATTTAACTATGACATGAATAAATATACTTAATATTTAAATGATAATGTCAGTGATACTAAATCCTCATTTCATCGACTTTTATCTACATATGAATGCCCAATTTTCAAAGGCTGTAGCAGTCTTCATTGAGTCCTTTGGTGTTGGAGGAGACTTCAGAGAACCAGGTTGTATATAAAGTGTTTCTATGAGATTTCAGAAATATCAAGCTATTTCTACACAGGTTTTTTGTATAAAATATTAGGATTTTAGAACTAGTACTCTGATAGTAAGATAATTATCTGAAGATTCTTGCCTTCTTGAAACATAAATGCGTGACTCAGAAGAGAGAAGAGAAAGGCATGTATATGACCCTATGATTCACCCTCACTTTACCCACACACTGACCTGATGGGAGAGATTTAAAGAAGAAATTTATTTAATACAGTTCTTTTTCCTGCAAAAGACTTCTGCATGAGAACTAAAACTCCCAGAAGATAATGATTGCTAAAGCTATTGAAGGTCGAACATATGAAAGTGAAAGTCAGCGCATTTAAGTAGAGCCATAGGTGGTTTCATCCAAATTGAAAATTCATTCAATACAATGCTCAGAAAACAAAAAATTACAAAATCATCACTTAACAACAATTATATTATTTTTTCCTAAATCTCTGCTGTGCAAGACCATATTTGCGGACAAGATATTCAGAAAGAAAAATAAATGTTTATAATCATAGGCTGGCAACTTTAAAACATTCACAAATAATATGATCCAAAAGGCAGGCAAATCTATGACAGACCTGAAGATAAATGTAAAGGCATCTGTAGAGATTGTACTAGGACTCTTCCTTTCATTTTTGTGGGTATTTAAAATGCATTCTGTGGATTTGGAGTGTATTAAAGGTCAAATAGTAAGACACATTTCAAAATAGTAAATTTACACATCAAGAATCAGATTTTTTTTCACTTACAGACAGGAAGTAAGAACCCCACTGTGAAGGTTGGAGAGCCTTTGATAATGACTGCAAGTTGGTTGTATATTTAAAATAGTGGACAGGCACCAGTGTTTTTCTCTTTGAAAGCTTGCAAGTTCCCTCTGCAGATTTAGGCTGGTGTGGATCGCAGATTAGGAAACTGAAAGCCTGGCCTGTTAAACAGTGTTATCCCTAAAACAGAAGTTTCATAACATAGATAATATCTTTCAAGAAAACCCTCTTGCACACAGAAAGCCTTTAAAGGAAGTTCAGATGTGAAAAAAGGCAGGATCAGTCTATAAATTTCATACCAGCCTGCAGCAGAAATAATTTTTTAGATTCAAAATTGATTAACACCAATCTGATCATCTATGCTCCAGTGTGAAAGAAGACATGCTGTCAAAAAGAGACAAATTACCTTCTAAGGTCTTCTGCTCATACTCCCATTTTTCTCCCACAGTTCTCTAGTCTTGCCTTAATTTCCTGGCAGGAATGTTAAGAGCCTATCCTATCTCTAGGGTAATCTCTCAAGCCTATTTGCCTGCTTGGTACAGAGGGAGAAGAAAGAATGCCAGGACCCAAATCCTCAGGCAGAACAGAGTCAGAAGGGAATTCTGTTAACTGGAACAACTGGATTTTGGTTGTTCCCATACATTCCTATTGCAGAAGGGGTGCCTGGTACATTATTTGCAGCAAGACAACTAGCAAAAACATGACAAATAGCAAGAATTTACTCCAACAAAAAAAAAAAATCCCAGAAGACCTGATGAAAAGTTATATTTACGTCAAGTCCTATTGAAGAAGCAGGTGCTGTGCATACACAAAAAGTAATCAGATTTGTTTTGCAACATATGCACAAAGACAGAAACATAGCTGGGATGGGAAGTACAAATGTCCAGTATTTTTTCCAGAATATATGAAAATTCTTGCCTCATATACATTCTGTAAAGAACAAAAGCAAAGGCATCCATAATTTATCAGAAGCACATCATGGGTACTCATTCACAGAGAATTAATGCATGTACAATACACAAGATTTCATCTTGCTACCAACTCTTCTATTATTTTCCAGACAGCAGGTCAATTCTAGGAGAACAACAGATTGACAGTAAGTAAGTAGGTATAAAATATAAGAATGAATTTAAGCCACAACACTTAGAAACAGATTTTAGCATATGTTACACCAAACACTCCAAAAATTTAAATGCATATCTGTGTGTATGTGCATGTGGATACATGTGTACACACACTCATGCACCAGGATAAGATGTCCAAGGGAAAGGAATTCTGCAGACTGCTTGCAGAATTTTTCATCAGCTACTTTTCACTCAGGGATCTTTAACCCAGATTTTCCAACAGCAAGACTATAACTGCAATTTCAGCCTATTTCTCTCATTTAAATGAGGAACAGTAACAGAGATCATACAACTGGCCACGTGGTACCATATAACAGACCTTTATAGTACCTTTGTTAAAGACCTGTTCACCTATCCCACCATAAAGTTAGCATAGTTCTCTATTACCCTTTTATTTTTTTTCTTCTTTTCATTTCTGCTCTTAGAAGCTGGTCAAGGCAGCATAAGAAATTTCTTTCAATCACGCGACTCTGATTTTCTATATGGCTTTCTCGAGGGATTAAAAAGTTGTCTTAATCAAATTTTTTTGTTTGATTGTTTGGTTTGTTGGTTTGGTTAAATTCTGAAAGCAAAACATTTTTGCAAATGTAGAATAGTGCAACTTGAGCATCTTTGCAGCTGACCCTATATCTGTCTTACTTTGACTGTCTGTACCCATGTGTTTGTTCACTGTTGAACGTAGCCCAACTGTTAGTCTTGTTTAGATGAGGAAGTCGCACTAGTTCAACTTGCATCAGTTTTAAGTAAGGATAATTAAACTTGTGCAAGTCCCCGGGCAGACTTATCCCACCTTCGGAGTGACTTAGAGTGTTTTAGATTAACCTAATTCTTAACTAAGATAATGAAAAGCAAATCTTGGTTTTTGTGCAGGAACATTAAAGAGAATGTAGTGCAAATATTCAACAATTTATGGCATTTCTAAGTAACCCTTCCAAGTGAATGTTCACCACCCTGTCTAGAATACGCACACATAGTTTCATAAGAATAACTTTGTGTTAAAGTACACTTGTTTCATAAGAAAAAGAGCCCTTCCTATGAAATATGGAACTATTTCAATTTCCTTTTCCTGATCAAACTACAGCCCTTTAACAAGAGAGGAAATCCCTATGCTACTGAGAAGACATTTACACCAAGGCTGTTTATTTAAGACACTTGAGCTACTGGTGCTGAAGATAAGGTTCACAGCACAGCTAAAATCATGATACTGGTTCTAGAAGGTCTTAATTTACTACCTCATCATTGTTTGCATCATCTTGCAAATACGGAGAAGAGGACTGAACTAAACTGAACCATAAATTTAGATGAATATGAACAGGTTGTTAAGTATCTTCACCTTGCTATAAACCAAGTGAGTGAGTTCAGTTTTGATGATGACAAGTTTATTCAAAATTGCTGGTAACAATAGTTCTGAAAAACTAGCCATCCTTCACTGGTCTTCCTGAGAATCCATACGAGACTAAGACACAGTCTTATTCATTTTAGATTAATACAGTTTGGCACAGCAGCTGCTCAATGTGTTTGAAAAATACTGCAAGAATAAGGACAGTTCTGACTGTTAAAAGGACATATGCAATCAATTTGCTCAACTGCAACCTGCAAAGTATATTTAGCACTATAGATTCATATTCATTGTATTTATCTGCTTATTCCTTATAAATTATTTTAGTTGCTACTTTTAAAACTAATTTTCTTCCAAAAGATTTTTCAATCTTGCTCCATTTTCTGTAAACATTGGAAGTATTATTATAATTTATAAACTATATATATTTTATAGCATAAAATACCTTCCACTAGAAAGACTCCAAAAGCAACTCAAAAAATAATGTATTAAGCCTCCCAACAGCTTTGTGAAATTAGGTAGTAGTACTACACTTGTGTTAGAAAAGGGAAACTGAAATACTTAAAGTTTACAATTTCCTTGCATTCGCTAGGGAAGTCTATGCTACAGCCATGAATAGAAGTAAAGCTTAAATCCATCCCATTTAACTGAGGCATTTAAATCAGGAAGTGAGCTGCCCAGGATTTCCCTGGAGTCAATGAAGAGAAGCAGGGACTTCCACAAGACCATTCAGATGGCTGGTTCTTCTTCTGGGCTTGCTACTGTCTCTTGACACAGCACTGAGAGATTACCCACAGGAAAGAAAAACCTATTTTGGCTATCTCTGGCTTTTGGCCACAAGTTTGGGTGGGATGATACAAACTTAAAATAAGCAGCTCTATACTTTTCCCATGTGGGATGTCTTTCTTTTCTTTTTTTTTTTTTCTTTTCAGGTTTTTGTTGGTTTTTTGGTTGTGTTGTGTTTTTTTTTTTCCCAAGGCACCCAGCTCTGTGAAGATTGGCTCCAAACCACAGAAGGGAATGGGAACAATGAGTTCTCAGCATCCTCAAAATGACATGCAATTTACTTTGTATTAGTTTCATTTAGAAAAGCTCTCAGTGCTCTAAATGAGATCTCCCACTGGGCATGTTGGTTGGACAGTTCTGATGACTAATAAATGCAATATTTTATTGTTACCAGAAAGTTCCTAATTGCAGCTGTCATCATTGGAAACAAACTTATCAGGTTCCACTGCACATTATGTAAAGCCTTCTGTCCAAGCTTGGGAAATATTGTTTTTTAAGTAATTTTCAACCATATATGGCACACGTGAGACTGCCCTTCTGCTTCTTAAAAACCCTCCTACAACACTGCCAAATTGGTTATCCCCCAAATAAATGTAACGCTTTCAGACATTTCCACATTTGAAGTCTTGCCTTTTTCTTGTGGATACCTCAAATTATCCCAATGACTTCAGAAATGTGATTAATACTGCTTTGAAATGCAAGCATATTATTAGCCAAGAGATTGTTTGGAGGTAAATAAGAAATTTCAGTTTTACACTCAAACGTGAATTTTCTTAGAATCAGTTTGTTTCCATGAACTTACTTTTGCTTCTTAAATTCCATTTTTATATACATAATCATTGAATAGTACATAATATATAAAGAATCACACTAATTTGAATCCCATCATTTGTTTCAAAGCTTGTTTGTAGGAACTGCATTTCAAAGGTCACTAGGATGAGGCTCTGTTTTGGATATGAGAATTCATTGACTCTGAAGCAAAAAGGTGTACCTAAAATAGTAAACAGCCTCTGGGCCTAGACAAGAAATCCAGGTTCAAGCTAGATGCCAAATAGGAGGCTACTGGCCAACTCTGGATGAAACATTCTCACTGTTTCCTTTTAGCCCTGATCCACCTTGAAAAGGAAAGATTTACTGAAAAGCCATTCCTTGCACAGCTCTGTCAGTAGTATAAGCACAAGAAGAATGGTAGATTCCAAATCTAATTATCTGCTTTTATTTGGGAAAATTAACAGGAGTTCATTATGGATCTCCTGATTGCACTTAACATCCAAATGTTATGTGGACTCAAAAGCCAGATGCTACATTACAAAATGCCCACTGAGACATAACCATAAATAAATTTTTTATTATTTCTTGTATTCTTTCAACTAGGGAATATTGTTTTTTTAATGTGACAAAATTTTACAGGAGCTGTGGCTCCCTCCATCTTTGATTAATATAAATTTGCTTCATAGGATATTATGACATCTCTAGATATGTCCTCTTCAGGACAGGCTCTGTCATACTTTCACACAGCTTCCCAGCAAGTATGACATGTAAGGAATTTTCCCATCTTCAGCAAACAATATAAAATCCAAGGCAAAATCCACACACATAAGCAAATTATTATTATTATTATTTCAGATTTTCAGTGGAGACACAGCACACAGTGACAGACACCAGTCTTTCCAAAAGCTACTTTCTTCTATACAGTGATGGGTCCTCTTCAAAACCTAGATTCCTTACATGCTTAAAACCCAAGTGAGCACTTGTAATCTTACTCTGTAAAATAGGGAAGTCAACAGAGCGCACAAAGAATGCCATAGACAAATAATTTATCAAAACAATAAGAAGAATAAACTTTAAAGTGGACTATCAAATGACTACAGATACCCCAGAAAAAATGCTCACAATTTCTTTCTTTAATGACTGAAACTACCTCATCATTTTATGCTTCTGTTACAGCTAGCCACTTTGAAGGCAAAGGGAAGTCAATGGAATCTTCTTTATTTGGTTTAAGTGTAGTGATGCCATCAATATTTGCAGAGAAATGAGAAAAAACCCTAAAATCTAAGAAATCTAAGTCTGGGATCTGGCTGACAGAATAGTTGTGGTTCACTTTCAACTCAGACTTGTACATCTGTGTTAGCTTCTTATTGTATATTATTATTATGTATTAATTTTAAACTTTTATATTATTCTGCCTAGGTGATCATCAGGAAAAAAAGAAAGAGTGGATCATGTAAAATTCACTACTGTAATAACAACTATTGCTACCATTTGGACTGATGGATAAGTATATGAAAAACTCATCAATATAGCTATTCTGAATGTATACTGAATCCATTGATGCCTTGGGTTCAACAAGCTGACTAACAGAAAGTTCCCAAGCAAGACATGATGATAACATTTCATGTAGCTCCTCTTTGGCAATAGTTAGACACTGCAATTAAATACCAAAGAGTATCACATGTGCCAGTCAGTTACTGCAAGAAGGAGAATGTGATGAACTGTTTGTTTTGAACTATTAGTATAAACATATTGCAGAAATGAAACCCAATCTTAAACAATGGGGAAAGCTATCCAGTATTAAAATAAACAGTTCTAGGAAAATCTCTAAAAATGTTTACCAAGCCATCTTCTTCTGAATAGTTTCTGTGCAGAGCATTTTGCTGGGTCTCTGATTTGCCAACCAATCCCTGTTACGCTGACTATAGATATGCAAATGTCAATGGACAAGGCTGGGACTTAATTGCCTGTAATTGGCTTCCCAGACAAGCACATTTTTATCTTCACTCAGGCTTGTGTTCTTCTTTTACTTTGATACTTGCTTTGCTCCTAGTAATCTGCCAGTCTAGATATCAAGGAAAACCATTTTAAGACACTAAAGAGTTAAGCAAACTGTGTTTCTTCCAAACTTCCTTAACAAACAGTCTTTCAATACTACAGGCTAGTATTTGTGCTGAGAAAACAGTTCACTCAAACATAGCCTATGGACAATTTTAATGAAAGTTATACATATAACCTGAAGTAATAAAGCTATTTCCATTATGTAAGTCAGAATATATCTCAAATACTTAAACATACGTCTTATTCTAGCTATTCACTTCCAGTCATAGACCTATAATCATAAATTATTCTTTACTTTGCTCATTGCAGGTGCAATTGCAAAATATTGTTTAGTGTAGCAGCAGCTACATCTGATATTAAAAATATAGGGAGGGAAATAAATGCAGAGTATAAAAATGATATGTGAGTTATCTACATAATATATTCATGGCACTTCAACATTATGCTTGTTTAGAAAGAAAATGAGTTACGGCTGAGATGCTTTGTAATGTCAACAGCAACAAAGCAAATTCAGTATTCAGAGATGCTATAATAGAGCTGCATCAGCCTCATTTGTTCAGAGCGAGCCATACCCCATCACACAGGGAAACGAGTCCTTTCATTCCAGGGAAAACTGACACATGGGGATATGTGCACAATCCCAGTTTTATGTAAACCCCTGGGAGCAGAGGCTTGTGGGCTGGGAAGGAAAGGAGGAGGGGGGATAGGTCTGCCCATAGCGTGTTAACAATCTGCAGAAAAAACAGTCCTCAAATATAAACCCCTTTCATTGGGCTTCCTACCTGTTTAATCACTTCCCTCCAAAGTGTGAGAGGACTAACCCTAACTCAGACATTCACACTCCAGAGACTCATATTTCTTCATGCTTAGCTCACAGTGAAACCATGATCTTAGTTCGGTCTCTAGTGGACAAACACAGAATAAGTCTTACAAGCATGATTCAGCAGGCACTTTGCTCAAATAAAATCCTGTGTGTATAAACACAGATAATAACTTTCCTCTTTTTAGTGCTTGCCTCAGCCCTCCTAAGGTATAGTAAAATAATTTCTTAAGAAATGCTTTCCTCTACAAAAGGCATCCCCTCATTTCCAGCATTATATTCCCGAAGCAGACTAAGATACCAAAAAAAAAGGAAAGTTGTCTAAAAAATAAATTATATTTATATATTGATTATATTTTCTTTTTTTTACAGTTATATGTTTACTGACAAGGGCTTTTCTCTCTTGCTAGAGCCAGATATGCAAACAGCACAATTAATTTACCAAGAAACCAGGAAATCCTCTTTAAAGACTTTAGGAGGGTTAGGGGTGTGTGGAATGACTGTATATGCTTTTTAACATATTTCTGTCTTGTATACTGCCTGGATGAAACAAAACCTGTGAATAACACAGGTAACCAACTATGCTAATAGGAAGTTCTAGCTTGCCTAGTAAAGTCTTCACCAGATTTTTACTCATGCCCATTCTTAGGATGAACTTGTGTTAGAGTTAAATAAGTGTCCTGGGTTCAGCAGTAGCAGTCATATCTTTCAAATGAGTATATACAGCAGTTTTCTTGTGCCATCTTATACAACTAGTTACATCACTCAATTGCTCAATTTTCTGCTTTGCCAGGTCAAAATGCCAGTGTGAGAACTGGAATATTACAAATAACTATATACAAAGACTGTTTATTTATTTTTACTGGTCAGCTATCCCAAGACATTTTCATTACCAAGGCATTGAAAAGATCCTGCAAGGTATGTAATTTTACACAAGTGAGTAATCCTGTTAAGGTGAATGGGGCTTTTCAAATATGTGAATAATTTCACTCATATAAGTCTTCTCAAGCCCAGACTTCAGCTCATGCATACTGAAAAGTTCATTAGAAAATTAGAACTACTGCACAAACTCTTGAAAGTCATTACTTCTGCTAAGTTACTGCTACACTTTCAAACCCCTTTTTCCCTTTCTGTGACAGAATGCACATATGCACACACAAATTAAAACAGGCTGTTTGAACTCCAATGTAATCTACACAGTTAAAAACTTTTACTGTGATGTTTTAGGACTGTAAATGCCTATATACTTTCTTCTTTCTTTCCAGCAATTAGCTGTGTAGAACAATTTATATAGATCTATTTATGGAGGAACAATGCGCCTTTAAATGCTGATTTTTTTAAACACTCCCTTTTGCTGTCAGAGTAGCAGGTATCCTGCATGGCATGTGATCTGAAGCTGTGAGCTGTAGAAGAGTTTATAGGAATATTTAGTAAGTTCTGTCATTAAAGTCTCTGGAGGATTTTCGTGTTCTCTGGCTTACAAACATCCGTGGTCTCTTGAGATAAAACTTCAAGAAGCTGCATCTTTCACAGCAGGAAAATTCTGCTCCCAAGAGCAATGTCACCAAGAATGGTGCACTCCAGCCGAAACATTTCTCCCCTGCACAGCCACGAACTAGGTCAATCCTTATTACCTCAGTTCTCATAGAAACTAATGAAACCTCTGAACAGCATAAGGGTCACCAAAAAAATCCATTTAGTGAGAAATATAAAAAAAGAAACACTTACTTTTTGAAGCCACTGAGTGTAATTTTCCATCACATGTTCCAGATGTTGCAGTTTCTGGGAAGGGAAATCCTGTTCCACGTGAGGAGCATCTCTCTGAAGAGCATTTGTATTGTACTGGTCTGTCGTGCTTTCACGACAGTTCCCGTCCTGTTCTGGCAGAATGAAAGTGTAGGTGCACTGCCCGTGCTGAATCCGGTTAAATCTTCTCCCACTGGCTTCTGGACCCCGACGCTGGTTATTACAGCCTACATGAGAAAGAATCGCTGCCAGGAAAGCAAAGGAAAGGAAAACTGACATGTTATTATTACTTTCCTTTCCTGCGTTAGCAAAAACTTTTTCTTCGTCTTTCTTTAAATTTGTTCTTAATTTCCCTTAAAGTCTTTGGAAAAAGGACTGGAGAAGAGCACTTCAGTAATCAAGCTTGGATAAACTGTTGTTTTGTTAATTTCACTATGAGGATAGATTCCTTAGTTAAAATTGGGAATATTTATTGCATAGTAGTTAAGATTTATTGTTTCCTCTCTGTTACAGTCCAGCATGTAGCCTGCTTTAGTCAGCTGCATATGCATATCCCAGTCTCTTTCCCCTACACTATCTGCTGCAGAACTGCTATTTTCTCTCAGGCTTCAGTGAGTTTTATTAAGGTTGCACTTTCAAGCCAAGCTGGAAGCAAGCAGCCTTTCACAAGATGACTTGACAGGAATGCGTGTATGAGTGTGCCCCTATGCTAGGGATGGCTGATGGCTCCGTACAGAGGGATCATCTTACAAACTGGCTGGATGCATGACCTCAATCATGCATGGCTTTCCAGCTCCTACTGCATACAACTGCTGAGGACTTTTGACAAATTCATGTAAGTTTAATAAGGAAGGCAGTCCACCTTAATACACTTCGTATGTTCACACTGACCTATTAAAATGTAGATAAAGTGTAGAAGTTTGTTGTAATCCCTCTGTAAATATACAAAGCACTGAAATTAAAAATACTTTCAGTTCTGCGCTGCTCTGTATCTATTAAAGAATTCTAAGTTGGGAGAATGACACTTACAGGAAAAAAGTTACTTTTAACCCTCACATGCTTTAGCTACTTTTCTAAGACAATTGTGTTTCTTTAGCAGAGTTTGCAGAGAGTTCTTTTCAGCATATAATGAAATTAAGGCTGCCAAATGGAAATGGGAAACGGCAGTACAGAAGGATAATAATTTTCTATGTTTGGCATCTAAACTAAGGTAACTAATTATAAAACAGTGAGGGATGGTGGCTGAACTATTCCAGATTGTCTTCTGTACTACTGCATAGTTACTACATTCAAAACACTTCCTGCAGTTTGCAATTCTGTCTGGGCTATACAGGCACTCATCATATGTAGAAACCTTCTTAAGGGCAACATGCTTAGAGAAAGATTGTGGTAACTATATAACAAACTGTCTTATACTTAAATAATGCCTTTGGCATTTACTAGAAACAAATAAAAAATGCACCGATTAGAAACAGGATTGGAGTATTCCTGAAATTCAGAGGAATTTGGATCTCAGTTCCTGCTCTATAGCTTTATTCTAAAAGAATTGCTTGGAATATTTAACCAGGTATATGACCTGCTCCTGAGTAAGTGATTCTTATTCAAAACTGGGGGTGAAGGCTTTTCATTTTGCATCTGGAAAGAAACCACTGCATTTGGACTAATAAGAAATATCCCCTAAAAGAGAGAAGAGAAAGCCTTACCTTGCTTTGAAATATCTGCACTTCTTATGCAGAGAGAGAAAAAAAAAAAGAAAGAACGCAAAGCAAAGAGCAAAACATCAATATTACTTTTGTTTTTAGAAAAATCAGAATATCCTTCTACCTCTGAACTGTTCAGCGCACCTTTGCACTCTGCTTTTAATTTTTCTGCCTCTGAAGACCAACTTCTTACAGCTTACTTTCTTGCTTTCATATAGCATTTCTTATAATTCTCCACAATTATCACAACTAGTTCTGCCGTGGGTTTCTTGCACACTGTTTGAAATTATTGTGAAGTGTAATTGCAAGATATTTGTTCGTATAAGACCAGAGAGCTTCAGTCAGGAAGAAAACTGTAGCATCAGACATTGAACTGAAGGGTTAGCATAAAACCAGCTATTTCCTATGAGACAAAGCAAAAACACCAGAGCACAAACATGGTAACAATCAGTTTTGGGTTGCTTTTTTTTTTTTTTTTTTTAAGTAAAAAGAGAACTTTATGAAAGGGCCTCAGAGCAGCTAAAAGGGGGATAGCAAAGGTGGGTGTACAAAGGCTTCCTAAACAGCTAGGTCACATTTTAAAATGTCACATATTATACAAATGCCACATTCATTTTCTGCAGAGTACTTAAACAACAGACTTTTTCACATGCCAACACAGAAAAGTGAGATTGTAAACTTAAAACTTATGATTTTCAGATGAGAAAAGACTTCACAGAAGAGCAGATTCATTTTGTGGGTATTGCATAGTCCCTTCCCACTTGCTCAAGATGACTTCTCCTTCCCCTTTCTCACCCTCTTACTGAGATGTAACAGCCATAAGAACCTTCAAGAAGCGCAGAATTGTCAGACATCTTTTGCATTTGCTCATGTCTCCAGCTTAGTTCCCTGCCACAGCACCTGCATCTCAAAGCAAGACTCTTGACCCCAGGCCCCAAACTGATGGATCATAGGCAGCACTTATTGGTCAGGTGCCAGAATGGAGGGATGTGGCAGAGCCATGTAGCAGCCAGAGAATCTCCTACCAGTACACAGCACTAAAGGTTTCCTTACTAAAGAGAACCAAGTTCCACACACATAAACACTTTGCTGCCCACATCTGGGTGATATGAGTAGCACAGCTGAGATATCTTGTGCATCTAAACACATGGTGTCTCACACAGAGGCAAGGTAAAGATTGCAGGAGTCCCCGGAGGAACCCAGGAGCCATTCTGTCACTCCCAGTTTGCAGCCCTTCTAGCCCAAGGGGAGACACAGAAAGGGACTCATCAACTGTGCTGGGATTCACTTAAATCTTTGCAAGGACCCAGAGTGACTCTTGAAATGTCAGCAGCTCTGTAGGCTGCACTGGTGTCCTGGGTTCAGCAGTAGCAGTCATTTTTCTCCTTCTTAGTAGCTGGTGCAGTGCTGTGTTTTTGATTTTTTGG